>JAMXBD010001766.1:0-295285 GCA_024138025.1 Combretum micranthum
CGGCTGGGTTCGACGTATCTAGCAAACATTGTGTGCATACATGCAAATGCATATGCAAGTGAAATGAACTAATTTAAATATAAGTTACAGACATATATACAAGAACAATACAAACATATAATTAAACACAATATACAAAATAGAGGATAAATTTTAAATTTTAAACTTAAGTGGCTAGCTCTTTTTTTTTGAAAAATAAGCGAGTCCCCAGTGGAGTCGCAAGCTGTCGAGCCTGGATTTTTTAAAATCATCGGTTCATTTCTCCTAAACCCGATTCATATTAAACCCTAACCCATTTAACATGAATCCTGATAGGGGTTAAAGAAATTTAATTTTTGAAACTTTTTTGGAGTCGCCCGATATAAATCGGGAAAAAATGAAGCCAGGATTAATGGGTCGGTTAATCCTAACTTAGCCACTAGTCTGCGAAAAGTTTGATTTAAAAATCAAATTTTTTTTAAAAAATACCAGATATCTGAGTTCGGGGGCTAACCTATTAAAACCTAAGCGGTTACCACTTTAAATTTAAATTTAGAATTTATCCTTTTCTATACTAAAAAATTTAAACAAACATTTATAAAACAAATATCTACATATGTATTTTTTTTAGGATTTAAATATCAACAAAATTTGTATTTTTCCTTTTTAAAAAACTTATAATATGTACAAAATGATTATTTCAAAACTATCAAAACAAAATTATTTTTTTAATTTTATTGTCGCCCCGTAGGTGCTACGTACTCGCTAATCGAGAGAGACAAAACGTAGTTCTTTTTTTAAAGAACTTAATTTGTTAGTCAATTTTTTATTTTTAAAATTTTCTCACTTTAGTTTATTAAATTTGAATTTTTATGAAAACTAATTTAATGATCCTATGATCTAATCAATTGAATTTTATTTCATAAAAAAAAATATTTTTCTAAGTCCAAAAATCATTTTTTCTAAAAAAACTATGATAATTCATGGCTAATTTAATGCTACATGAAAATCAATTTTGAAAAACTTTGAGTATTATCTCTATAGCAAATTTATAAAGATAATTTTGATAAAAACTTAATTAATATCATGATTTAAAAAAAAAACAATTTTTATCTTTATTATTCAACAACAATTTTGGTTTAAAAAATCTATTAACAATTTATTATTTTTCAAAATTCAATAATCATCACATATGTTTAGAACATATTCAAAATATATCATAACAAAATTAAAATACAAAAACAAAACATCTCATGCATCAAATATATATTTAAAGATCAAACTATATGCAAATACATATTCAAAAATATCAAAAAATATCAAAAATTACTAAAACATGTAAATTTATATTAAAAATAATTATTCTAATTATTCTGGATTTTTCTAAATTTTTCTGGATTTTTTACGAATTTTTATTAATTTTTTACTATTTTTTCTTATTTTACGAAATTAAATATATAATAAATAATTAATAAAATATTGCGGACTAACCTGGACCGTTGGATTTTCTCGGATCAGATCTGGAGCGTCTGATCTGTAGACTGAATTTGGACCGCAGGATCTGATGGCTTTTGATCTGGAGCGTTGATTGTTTTGATCAAATCTGGACCGTCTGATCCTCTGATCAAATCTGAACCGTAGGATCCTTTGATCAAATCTGGACCACAGGATCTTCTGATCAAATATGGACCACAGGATCTACTGACTTTTGACAGACGACCGTTGACCGTTGACCGATCACCGTTGACCGACGACCGACCGGGTTGGATTCGGATTTCGGGTCGGATTTCGGTGCTCCGTCGGGTGAAGAAGACGATCACGGTGGTTTTCGAGCGTTCCTCGGCCGTTCCTGGTGGTTTTCGAAGTCTCCAACTTTGTCGGCCCGACGTGGATTGGGGTGCTGCAGCGGCTGATGGTGGTGGTTCACTCCCAGAACCACCAGAAGTGGCGGTTCGTGTGGTGGTGCTCGGCGGCGAGGGTTTAAAAAAAATCAAAAAATTTGCAGAACTTCCAAATGCAAATTCGAGCAAATCTAAACACTATAATCGATCAAGAACACTTCCTAGATGATCCTAACACTCTTTAATTGGATCGAAATCCTCTCAATCACTTCGAATTTGCAAATTTTTGCAATTCGAACACTTTTCTCTCTATTTTCAGATCTCGATCGTGTAGTGTATGTTTCGTGAAATTGAATTGTGATTTCTGCTTGGGGGGTGATCCTATTTATAGATTTCGAAACAATTTGTCATTTCGAAGCTTCGTTACTTGTTCAATTTTACAATCACGAATCGTTACATTTTTTCGAATAAAACGATTCAAATTGGGACTCGATTCGTGATTGTTGGTTCAAATTGATCACGAATATTATGTTTACAGGTCATGACTCCTTGATTAAGTGTGTTTAATTTGATTAAAGAACACAATTCGGCTAATTTTAAGATTTGAAAAATCATGTCCATTCGAATTTTTTTTCAATTTCATGCCTTAATTAATGTGTCTTTTGGAATGAAATAGTGCACGAATTGTGTGTATATGTGATGTATCCCATGCTAGTTCGTGTTGTACAATCAATTTCGAAAAAACACAAAGATTCGTTGCTCAAATGAGGTCTCAAAGTGGATGAACCGATGTGTCTTTTGGAAAAAAAATGAACAAAAAAAGAGGCAAAATCTGCCTTAGGCTAGATTCGAACTTGGGTCCCCTTGCTTTGTGTCCATGGTCTGATCCGTTAGGCCGTTGGCCTGTGCCTTGGTCATATAGCTACCCACTAATACTTAAGACTAATAAATATATATATTATATTAAGCTTATTAATTTATTTTAATTTTTCTTACATATATTTTATTTATATTACTATTATTCATTTAATTATTTTAATACATATTTTATTCCTCTTATTTTTATTTTTTCTATTTTTCTCTTTTTTATTATACTATTGTTTTTTATATTTTTAATGAACTCAATCATGACATTAATTTAATCTAAACTTGAGCCTAATTTTTAATTGGGCAAAAATTGGGTGTCTACATATAGTATATATAAAATATGAAGTATGTAGTAATATCATATTGATATGTATATAATTGACATTTAATACAAGTTATATATTTAAATCAAATAGTAAATTATATATATATAACTTTAATAGATTCTATCGGTTATATAAATAAATATATATAACTTGAAAGTACATATAAAATATAAAGATCTATAATGTATATCACACACACACACACTATATATATATATATATATATATATCATAAACCTCCATGTGTATCAAATAACATATACGAAACATTTATAACTATATAAAATAAAATTATATATAACATATATTATATTGATATGGACGTAACTAACATAATAAATAGATTATATTTTTATAGAAATATATATATATATATATAATTAATATTTTATACAAGTGTTCGGTAACTTTTGATTTATTCAAAAATAACCAAATAGGGGGTATAATTGGATTTTTAATTATATTCCAAGATTAAATTGCAATTCCAAGTTGAAGTGAACATTGAAACATGAATTCCTGGTAATAAAGCTTTAGAGGAAATAAACATTGTATATAATATTCCCAGTCTAATACTGGTAATATTATTCCCAAAACATAACTTTTCTATTCTTTATTAATTCCTTATGTTCAAGTAAACAAGCCGTTAGAGTGTTACTCTAATCCTACATCGCTAATATTTCAACTCAAATAGGATGTACTCATGTATAAATAAATACATCTTTGATAATATTAACTTTTTATGTAAAAAAAATATGCTTTTAATTTGTATTAAAAATTCAAAATAAATAAAATTACAAGAAACAAATAATAAACTCTTAGCTATGTAATTTTTTTTTTCTTTTTTTAGCAGAACTCCAAGACTATACAAATGAGTAGATTCTTACAAATAATTTAAAAAACCATGACTTTTTAACTTAAAATTACCAAGGACATTAACAAAAATTACTTATTATCTATCTATTCACAGCATTTAATTGATAATAATATATGCAATGAATATGATTTAAAAACATATTTGATTGCTTTATACGAAGTACTACCAAGAGAATAAACTCACTTCTACATAATGTTAGACTTCTTTTTCTTTTGTAAAATAGGATTGTTTCAGTTTTACATTGCTAATATCTTAACTCAAATGGAAGTGCCTCTGTATGAATAATAACGTATCCTTGATAATTTTATATGAAAATGAGTTAAAGACTATAATATGATTAGACCCAATTTTTGTTTTAGTTTAAATTTTTATTTTCAATTTTAAGTGATAAACTTTTCAATTCTTGATTTATTTGAAAAAAAAATTGAATAGGTGGACCGGATTGAACACGCTTAAGATTAGGTAGGTCCATGGTTCAGGATCTACCCTATCCTTGGTTAGGGTGGTTATGGGTCCCAATATTTTGTGGGGTTTTGAGTAAAATGTTTGATAAACTCACATTTTATACACTTTCTATCTCTCAAATGCTATTTAATCTGTGCTAATTTTAATTAAAATTATAAAGATTTGTATTGTGATGTGTTAAATTATCTTAACTCATGTCATTGAGGACCTAGGATTGCAAATCATGGAAATGAATTAAGTCTTGAGCAAAGAGTTGCCAAGAAGAAGCAACATCGGCTTTTCAATGTTTCCACACTGTCGACATCTTAGGTTGAATCATCAAGCATGCAAAATTTTCAAGGAACGCCGGCTAATTAGATTTCAACACCGTTGGCGTTGAAGCAGTGTTCACTTGTCACAAAGTCGAAATCCTTAAAATTGCCTTGAACACCGATGATGAACTTGTGAAGAAATGTCTACACCTTGATCAATGCCGCCGGTGTAAGTCAAGTAACTACCGGTGTATGTTGTGGCAGTTGACAATTCCATGTGACTGTTTTGTTTTAAAAACAATTTTTGTTTTGAAAAAAAGGTAAGGGAGAATCAGAGAGATAGATGAGCACGAAATAGAGAGCTTTTTGAAAAAGAAACAATAGATAGATCTTGTAATTGGAAGTAGACATTTGTTATGAAATTCATTGTTTAGTGATCTACAAGCCTATAGCACACATTTGTACAGTTTGATTTCTCAATTAATTCTTGTTTCTATATCTCATGCAATCTAATTATCTGTTAGTTTGTTCATTATGAGTTTAGTTGTATTTAGTGATTTGTTAAACGTTGTTAATACCATGTGTATTGCTAAGTTGTCACGGTGGGAACTTGATGAAATTCTAAATTTGCTAAGAGGAGTGTTGGATTCATGTTGTGGAAATGTTAGAACAGTGAATATTTGTATTGAATTCCTATTATGAGTTTTATATCTAGAAAGAATTTGATTCAGAATAAGTTTGACAACTCGGGAGAGAAGTTGGAGTTGAATGGAATTTTTGAATCAAGTTTTAAGAACAAAAAGTGGGAGCTGAATGATTAGATCTGGTTTAGGAACTCTCTTTATGATTAATGCAATGTTTATAAGACAATTTTTCACGAAGGGATTAGGAGAATTTAGCTTTATGCATTAGGCAATTAATGAATCGAAAGGTTCTTAATTGTAATTTTGAGTCCACTGTTAATTTGAGTAGCAGAAGTTACCAAATTATTTAGAGGTTAAAAGAATTTATAAAACTTCATTTAGGAGTTTAGATTTAGAGAGTTTCATATAAATATCCACGAGTTTTAATAGTTTAACTAACATGAATCTAACTTGATTAGTAACATTTTGAGTTAATCTGTGTTCCCACTTAAATTCCTTACACATATCTGCTTTTATCAATATCATATCAGAATAGTCATAAGTAGAATGAGATTAGTTTAGAGTTACTTAGATAATTGACTTGAATTCTATTGCCTAAATATTAGTTAGAACTAACACAAATTTAGTATTTAATTATTCCTTGTGGGAACGATACTTATCTCATTACTTTACTACTTGATTCAATCCAGTACATTTACTAGTGAATTCGCTTTTACAATTATAAAAACATTTTCAGCGGTTGTTACTATTCAAGTGTTTCATTATAATTAAAAATAATGCTATTAATAATATCATTTTAGAGATTTCCGTGGAAACCAAAATTATTCACCTTTTACCCACTATCAATGTGCCTTTGTTAAATTCGTCCTATTTTGGTCGTTTGGTATTTTATTTTTATCATTTTTAAATAAATTATTTATCAAGTAATAGATATATATATGTATGTATAAAACATATAATTTTACTTATAAACATATCAAACATATCGAATACAAATAAAATACAAATAAAAATCAACAATTCAAACACAAAATTAATAAAAATACATCTAAGTGATTTGTTTCATATAATATATTTTTATTCTTGTAGAATAGCATCGTGACACGCAAATGCGATTATGTCGGAAGAAAAGTGCATTACTTAGGAAAAACAGCCCTGTCCCTTGAGTTGATAGTATGACGAGGTTCTTCATTGATAAGTAAAAAAAAGAAAAAGAAGGGAAAAACACATCTCGCATCGGATTCATCTCAGTGTGAAAACCAATCCCATTTCGTTTAATTATTTCTGACTTATCAGTTCATTTTAATATTTTTAGTTTCACAGCTATTTTGATTATAATAAAAAGTTATAAAGGGGTCTGGGGTCAAACGGGGCCCTAGCTCCTAGAACCCCTCCCCCCCCCAAAAAAAAAAAGAAATGATATTAATGATAAGAATTATGCATATTATCAATTTTATTGGAGAAATATTGATGTGTAACTTGCTTGCTCTAGCGTACTGACTAAGGGAATGTATGCTTTACAAGAAGTTGGGAGTTCGAATGTGCTCGACAGCAAATCCGAAAGATTAGGTTTCACTGCTCAAATTTTCACACTCTTGTTGTCTATTTTTATTAATGATTGATTAGGATGGGAAAGGAAATTTCGTGATATACCATTAGTTTTACTACATATCATTAGATATATGGATCTTCTAAAATTTCATGTAAGTTTCATTAGAAATTAGTTAATATTTTAGTATATTTATTACAATATAGCTTCTTAAACTATCATCATAAAACATTATATATATAAAGTAGCTTCTATTTTGTGAAGAAATTCTTTTATATTTATAAGTCATCTAGTAATTGTTTTTTATAATATTTAAATACTTTACTTTTACATTCTTGTAAATATAGATAACTTAAGAAGCGGTTTCTTATAATATCTTTAACATAGCTTTTTGTGTAATGATACTTCAGTGATATTATCAAAATTTGTAATTAGTTTTTTATAACATTAATATGTTATTTGTTTTAGCCTCTTACATCTCTCAAAATTAAATACATCAAAATATGTGCTATAATTTTAAGAAAGCTGATTTGGTTCTTCCTGAATTTAACAAAGGTAAAGATTGCTCCGAATGCAATAGCCCTGTGTTATCCCTGCGATGAATATTTGTTGTCTCTATTTTACTGTTTTAATACTATGCAAGCCATTTGATTAAATATGTGATAATTTTAATAAGCAATATTTATATTAAATTATGTAATTTGCATATGTATTATATCATGGGTATGTTTGGATGTTCTATTTTTCATCTATATCTGTATTTATATCGAAATAATATATGTAAATATGTTCGATTTGCATCCATATTTTATCTATATTTAATCTATTTGCTTTTTAATGAGAATTGTCATATTTTTTTATTCATAATTATTTTATAAATAATTTATTAAAAAATTTAAAAAGTGTGTATCTATAATCTATTAATAAACAAATAAACCCTATAATTGATGGGAATAGAATTAAAAATAGTAATTTTACAACAACAAACATTTATCTCCTTTCCTGAAGATATACTTGATATCTCTACTCGGAACTTAACTTGCAGTAAGGAATTTTACTACTCCCCGATAAGTGAATTTGCAGCCTCCAATACTGGAGCATCCTCAGTGCCAACCTGCTAATCAACTGGATACACATCTGTAAGAAGTAACATTTTAAAAAGCTCCAAACATATCTAAAACAATTTTTTAAATGGAAATTAGAGAAAAATGGAAAAGAAAAGAAAAGAAAGAGTGGAAGAGAGAACAGGGATGGGATGCGTAATTGATGATGCGATTGGGGCCCAATACTAGATAGGGTAGCGAGGAGATCGAGACCCGACCTGCAATGGTTTAGTTGGATAAATAATTATTGCCCGGTGGTCGGGCAGGGCACATTTGAAGTGGTAATCTTATCTTATGACTGCGTAAAATGGAATTGTTGAAGCTTGCGTTGGCCGGGGGCTGCTGTTTGACTTTGCAGATTTGGACACCAAATTCACCTCCGCCTCGATAGTGGTCTCCGTGGAAGATTGAAGAATCACCCATTAACTGTGAAAAGTTGGTAGGGTTATTTTTGTATCAAGTCATTTTTGGGATAAAATACTCAAGTACATATTTAGCACATTTTTTTTTTTTACCTAGAATAAATACATTGACCTGATACAATATACTTGACTTAGTATAGCATATTTGTATCAAGAACAAAAAATATATTAAACCTAAAACAAATTATACTATCTAGAACACATCAACTTGTGGATAGGTCTCTATTAAAAAAAAAAAAAAAAACCGAGTTGACCTAAGAATTTCAGATAGTGTGTTACTAATCATAATTATCATGTATGGCTACCGCGGTTGTGCATTAAATGGTGGAAGAAAAAATATTTAAGTTTATCTTAAGTGTTGAAATTGATATACCTATCTTAAACTACTCTTTTATTAAGAAATTCTCTATTTTATTCCTAAGATTCTTCAATAAATTTCCTTAGCAATTTCGTAGCACTTTTTTCCTTGCCACACATTAAGCTCCATCAATTAAAATAAGAGAAAAAAAGTAATCAGCTTCTTAGTTTTTAAGTTGCTTGTTCCAATGCAAAGGAACCTAGATTATTGGTCAGATGAGGTTTTCAAACAATCTCAATGAAGATTACATGTTTTCTATGGTGATATATTCTATTGACCCGTTATATATGTTAAGGATACTGTAGAAATAGAAGGTACTTCTAAATTTGTTGTTGCAATTAAAATATAAAAAATTAAGAGCATAATTCGAATTTAATCATGGTTTTATAATATACTCTACACCAATTTGATTAACTTTCATATAATACCCGAAGAGTAACCTTTTTAAATTAAAATATTCTATTGCATTAGTTTAGGTATGAATCTCAAATATCATATTTATTAATTTTGCTTAACAATAATAAAAAGAAAGTATATTTTTTAAAAGAAAAAGGAATTTTTGTTCTCAAATAATATTTTCTTTAGTCATTTCAATCATAAATTGTCTTATATATTTAATTTATATAGTAGTATGCAATCGGAGAAGACATAAATATGATGAAAGAATAAAATAAACTTTATCATTGTCCCTTGACTTGTTGAGGATTCAACATGAAGTAGTCATACATATGCCACGTAAATCTCATGTTTAGTACATGACTTTTGTGTGTAGATGATGAAATGACACTTGGATGACTTGAAGAAAATGATAAGAGGAGGAAACAAACAATCTTAGTGTCTCGAATTCACAAGTGATATGTAAGTAAGTTTGAGGAGATCTTGCGTGTTAACTTGAAGTTCTTATTCAATTATAGTAGTAGTCCCTGAATTGCCTATTTGATTTATGAGAATAGAGCTTCCTTATATAGAATGTTATTTCTCTTTTCTCCCTAAAAGTTGGAAATGAAGATTGGTACATCAATTCATATCTCGAGCCCACCAAACCTGAAATACCCCAAACCTTCACCTAATTAAATGAATCGAATGAATTATAAGAAATAATTAGATAAGTTGGTATAATTAGATTAGCAATTAATTAAGTTGAAATTTAATATTTCAATTCCTAAACCACAAAACATATTGTTAAAATGTTTAGTGGATTCCAAAACCCTTAAACTTTAGCCTAAATTCTAATTCCTTAATCATTGTAAAGTTTGAGTTCATTCACTTATATTAAAATATCAGTTCTTAAACCCGAACTTAAATTAAATATCAATTTGATCTAAATTAAATTCCAAAATTAAGTTCTTATTTTAAGTTCTTAATTTATAACCCATTGATTCTGAAATCATCTTTTAAATATTTCTAAAACTAAAGATATTGATCTAAAAGTTCTAAGACTAATACTCTTATTCTAAAATATCCTAATTTTTATCCTTATTCTTTTACTTTTCCTTTTTCCTTTCCAACTTTCCCTTTCTTTCTCTTTCCCTTTCTCTCTCTCTCTCTCTCTCTCTCTCTCTCTCTCTTTTCTTTCTCTCTCCTATATCCTCTCCTTCCTCTTCTTCTCTTTTCCTTTTTCTTTTTCTCTCTCAAATTTAACTCTAATCTCAATTTCAAGGAGAATTAAAGAGAATCAAGTTAGAAATGGAGATAAGAGGAGGAAATCAAGGTTAAAAGTAGCTCCAAAAAGTTAGAAGAAGAACAAGAAGAAGAAGAACAAGAAGTTGTTTTGCCTAAAAGAAGAGATAAGTCTTGTTTTTCCTTATTTTAGTTATTTACTTTGTTTTAGTTGTTGTTGTTCATGTTTGTATTTGTAGATTTAGTGGTGGATGCATGTTGGATTGTTGAGGAAGATGATGAATAGTAGTTGTGCGGTTTGATGAAGTAGTTGAATGTGTTTTGATGATGAGAAATAGGACTTGTAGTGTTAGAAGTTGTGTTTATGTATTATATGTTGCTTAAATGACGTTGTAATTGAAGTAGAATACATTATAAATGGGTTAAAGAAGTAAAAAAAGATGAAAGAATTCATGATAGGGAGTTGCAAGAGTAGCACATGCATGTATGAAGTCATGTAGAAGCTGTTAAGGGCAAATTTTCGCTTATAGGCAAAATTTTTAGGTCTGCATGGGTGTGTGCACGGGCGTGTAGGAGCCCGTGCTGAGTGTTTCCAAAGGAAAAATTTGAATCTGGGCATTTTTTAGGGTTAGTATGGCCTCGAGCATAGTCGTGCAGCCTTTTCTATTACATAGTTTGACCATAATTTGATCATAACTTTTTCATCCAAACTTAGATTGAAGTGATTTAAGTTGCTATGGAAAGCATAAGAAAAGCTCTACAACTTTCATGTTTTAAGTTTATGCAAATTTTAAAAATATCAAGACTTAAATTTTGATTGACTCCAACTGCTACTTTTTTCGATAAAGTTGAAAACTTATTTTACTAGCTAGGTGTATATAGTTAAGTATAAAATGAATCTTTTTGATCTAAAATAAAATAGATAAATGATAATTAATATGTTATATTGGTTGAAGGATATAATTCAGAATGTGTTAGGATAATTTTTAGATTAATAATTATTTTGAATTCACATAGTTCCTAAGTATAAAATGAGCTTAGCTAATAACCCTAAGTTCAACATGGCTTAATGAACTTCAATAAGCTAAAATGAATTAGATTGATTAAGTTTAATCACCTTAGCTTGGTCATTGAATTAAATGACTAATACTAATCAATTTGGCTAGGATTAAGTTAAAATGAGTTAATAGTAAATAATTGGCTTAAGTTAATGGGATAGGAAAACTAAGAATTATATAGGGAATATGTTGTTTCAAATGTATGTTTGCTTAGGAATGAATATTTTTTACTATGAATACTCTGTTGATGCTTTTGTAATAAATTACTATAATCAAAGTGAAACGAAATACTTTGATAGAAAAAGGAGAATTATTTGTATTTTGGTGGGGCGATCTTCGTAGCCATAACGAGATTCCTATTTAGTTTCTGATCAAATAGGGTTTTAATAAAATTTTGAGATAAGTAGATAATTAATATAATTTCTTATATGAGTTTAATTTTTGAATCTTCAGATATGAATACCTGATCTATCTTCTAAGTTGGCTTCTGATTTACCTTTTGAGCTTATTTGGATTTCATATCAAAGGTACACAGTAACTTGCATGATGATTGTTATGATAGGCTATCATGCTCCAACGGGTACCCTAAACGTGACAGCTTACCATATACAATATTAAAACTTAAGAATGACTACCTCAGTCACTCGAAAACTTTCATATCGGTATAAGGCGTACATTCACATCAAAGAGAGATTGGTGGAGTAATGCATTTTAAGATATTGACAGCGAAACATACAAAACAAAACTTCATATATTTCATTAAAATATAAAGTCTTACAACTTCTAAGGGGCATTCCCTTGATAATTCTCATAGCAACATAGTCTTAATATGAAGATTAACTAAAGCTAAAAGATTTTAAAGAAAATCTAGTATAAGACTTCAAAACAAAGTTTCTCCAAAAGCTTCCCAAAATAAAGATTCTACCCAGATGATCAAGATGGTCTTGATTGCAAAACAACAATCCTGCAATATCAAAAGTCTATAGGGGTATAAACATAACTAGCTTAGTGAGATATTCCTTACGCAAGAGTACTCATAACATGCATTTAACCAAGTTCATTAAACAAGTATATGAAATGTAATAACCATATGATCAAATAGTACATACGACTATCCGATTTCGTATGTATGATGGATTTACCCCTCCATTGGTGGCTAGGGAATGATTTGAATTGGGCCCAAACGACTTCCTTAAAATTTATACGTGTTTTGGAGTTCCAACGAACCATACTACTAGTCTCCGGACTTTCCATACCCAAAGCGATTGATTCGGCTCAGCTACAACTTGAGGCTATATTCCCCAAACGCCCTAAATCCTCAAGATGTAGCTAGACATCTTACCTTTTCGGTCCCATGCTGAAGAGCAGTAGCAAAATTTTAAGATGATATTCTAAGTGATATGCATGAGTAATTTATTATATGGGGATTCCAATATGACATTAATTCATTTAAAGAGATCAAGCAACAATTGCACATATAGCAATACATACATAGAAACAATTATATCAATCACAGATCGGATTCCGATATACTTATCGTTCATTGATCGCACATAACCATTCACATACATAATTTCCATGATATCCCACATGCACATCACTTTTATCTTTTCCTAACATCTGGTGCTCTACTCTACAAGCACATGCGCAGATACGTAAAAGAAACTCATTCGTCCATAGCGATTTTTTATGATTCAAAATAATCCTCGGGAAGAGAAGATCTTGGTCCTCGATACCTAAACAAAAGAAATACCTGAAGTGAGTATTTCATCCAAGATCTACTCAAAATCTCTAATTCTATCTTATTGAATTCGTCAAAATTCGTATGAATGGAAATTCCAACTTAAAATGACCATAACTTGCTCAATTTAACTCGGAATTTCGCATATTATATACTGATTTCTACTTACTCGAAAAGATCTATCCATTTTCTAAGGTTATTTTTATCAAAAGAAGTCATTTGGGTCTCTGAATAGTGATGTAAAAAATTGTTACAAAATTTCAGATTTCAAAACTCAAGTTTTCAAACTTTTCTCCATCCAAAAATCTTTTACCAAAATATAGATATTTGTATGGTTGAAAAATCCTTTGTATATATATATATATATATATATATATATATATATACTCAAATTATATGCATGGATTTAGTGGTATTGTCTCAATAACGATTTTTATAAAACAATGTGTTTTAAAAGTGAGAAAATGCTAAGACTTGAAAATTTCTTTTTTAGTTTTGTTAGGAAAATTTCTTAAATTATTATAAGCGAGTATTTCCTCCATTTATTAATATTGAGAATAATTAAATTCTCAAAAATTAATTTTAGTCTTGTTAAGATTCCTACAACTTTATTCTTAGTGGTTGAAAAATGTAGTTTTTTCTAAATATTTTTTGGTTATGTGTTATAAAGTTTTTCTAAAGTTAGATCCATTTTAAATAAATACTATCAATGATCTTATAAGTTATTTATTATTTTTATTTCCTAAGTAAAGCTTATCCTTTGAAAGATTATTCTTTGATAATTTTGTAAAACTTATCTAAATCTTATTATGTTGATGAAAGCTTTACATATGAGTTTAAGAAAACTTTTGTTAAACAAAGAATTAAGTTTAAAGAAACTTTATTATTTCATTGGTTTGAAAAGAGAGTTTGTGATAACTTTATTTATGTATTCATTGATAAAATCTCATATAGTATTATTACTAAAACTTGAGCTAAACTTATCTAACTTTAGAAAATTTGTTAAGATAAAACTTTAAGTTTTATGAAAAAATCATTTCTTATGTGACAAAATTTATTTTTAAAGAGAGTTCTTATTTTTATTACTTAAGAAAACTCCTTTTCATTATGGTTGAGACAATATCAACATGTTCATGCATGAATGAGATTATGTAGATATGAGATAAGATATGTATAATAATAAATAAGAGCATAATAATAAAGTCAAGTATTGGGAACCTTATCTTCATCAATGTATTCTGGGACTAGGAATAGACTAGTACCAAAAGGAAAAAGAAAAGAAAAAAAAAGAAAGAAAATTGTTTTGACTTGATAAAAACTAGTCAAAGAATAGAAAGACTAGTCTTACTAATAGCATGAAATAAATAAATAAATAAATTGCAAAGCATAGAAATAAATAAATAACAAGTAAGCTTATATGCTCTAAAGAATATATATACATAATATACATAATACTATATGAAAGTTAGATTAGAGCAAATAACAATAATAATAACAACATAATAATAATAACGTAATGGAAAATAGGATCATGAACAAAAACAAAACATGAATATTTTGTTGCTTCTTTAACTCTCATGAGTCTAAGAAACATACACTACGTTCATACTGAGTTGTATGAACATGATGAGTATATATAAGAAACTTTACCTAAGGTTATGTGTTTTTGAAGAGGAAAAGAATGGGTTGTAGTAATATGTGGGAGATGGTTTTATGGAGAGAAGAGATGACTTGGGAGAGAATTTGAGAGAGAGTGTTTGTGGAATGATTTTGATAGAGTTTTAATAGGAAATGAGTTATGTGAAAAAATGAAGGAGGAATGAGGTATCTATAGAGTTTTGGAGTGGAAATTAGGTGTAATTAAATAAATTGAAAAAGAAAATAAATTGAGAGGGATAGGGAGAGAGAGTGGACGGCAACCTTGGAGAGAGGGGAGCAAAATTGATTAAATTTATTGTTTTGTAATAAAAAGAAGTAATATGTAAAGTGTGATGTGATTAAAGTTGTATGGGGAAGGTAAATTGTAAGGTATAGGTATGGTAGTGTGTAAGAATAGAGTGTAAGAAAAAGTAGAGATAGATAAATAGTAATGAATAGTAGAACAATACTATAAATTGTAAACTAGACAATTAAAATACCGGTAGTAAAGAAAATACACATAAACGGCCTATATATGATATTTTTTAGTTACCGAAAAATTCTAAAACTGATATTTTTGAAATCCTTATATTTTTACAAGTCGAATGGTATTTTTGGAATATTTTCACTATCTGATGTATTAAGGCACGGTTTTTGAAAACTGATCTCGTTCAGATCCGAAAGACACTAGAAAATTACGAATATGATATTTTTAAGCTTTCTTATATTATTAACCATTTTCCACAATTATCTTAATTTCGTTCTAGGGTTTAAGAACACGAGATTGCCGGATCTAGATTTACTAGACTAAACATAAAACTAGGTTAACTTTAGGGTTCCGGTTTGACTTTCGGTTCTAGGGTTTATGTAAGCCCTGAAAAATTTCAGTAAATAATTCCAAAATGAACTTCGAAATAAACCCTAAAAATAACTCCAAATTAAAACCGAACTTCAACTAGTTATAAATCACGAACGAATCCGGAAATTTCTTAATCTTGAGAAAATGAGATTCCTTAAAAATAAAAAAGAACTCAACAGTCTTCAAATTCAAAACCACTACGTACGACAAATTTCATACTTAACTCTAAATTGTAAAATCGAGTAATATAGAACCCAAAAACAAATTATTAAAAAGTAAATAACGATTAACTTTTGGAAATAAAACCCAATTCAAGAATTCCGAAAACGTTGAGAGATATTAAATACTTAAAAAAATAAAATTTAAAATAAATTTCTTAAATTAAATTTATTATATAAACATAAAACATCAGTTTCTAAATTGGCAAGATCTAAACCGAAAAATCACCCGGAACCCTAAGTGGAATATAGAAGTTTAAGTCTGGCTATCTCTCGCTCTTAACCCTAGAGGTCGAGGTATGATTCAAGTGTGTAGAATAGCTCGTAGTAATATAAGGTCGCTTAAAAATATCAGATTGGTAAATTTTTGACCTATATCGAACCTGTTCGGATACAAACTTTGAAAAGCGTGTCTCAAGGCTCGAGATATAAAAAATATACCATTAATACCGTTAGACTCGTATTTTCATAAGGATTTCAAAAATACAAGTTTTATAATTTTTCAATAACTAGAAATATCTGATTTTGCAATTATATTCGTATTTCATTACTACCGGTAATTGACTAGTCTTTTGGTACTATTCACTACTATTCATTACACAATTTTATTATTCTTATAAAGACTTATATTTTTAGATAAATATTTTATGTATCATAGAAAATTTTGTTTTTCCAAAATTTAGTTTGTTTCAGGTTTTTACAGGATCAGATTTTGTTTAAGACTTGGTGCTAAAAATAAAATAAATTAATTTAATAATTAAAAAATATTTGAAAAATATTTTTATTTTCATAAAATATTTTTTTAGAATTTTTCGAGTTATAAAAAATATCATTTATAGCTCATATTTGCGTATTTTGATCATACCGGTAACATATTTATTGAAATACTAAAATAATTCAAATAATTATTTAATTTTATTTATGAAAATTCTGCCATTCATTTAAATATATTTTTCTTAATTTTATTTTATATATTTTCTTAATAAAAAGTACTTTTTCAACCCATACTTCAAGTACACTTCATTTGTCACTTCTACACATTAATCAAATTTTCTTTCACTCATTCTACACTCCATTTCTCCACAAAAGGCAACTGACCATACTCTTAATAATAGCCTTTTTTATTTTATTTTAATGATTTATTTAATGAATTAAAGTCTTTTTTAGTTGGCACATTAAGTAACATAAGTTACACTTTCAAAAATTTAAGTTACAAACTAACTAAACCTTCTCTCTCTTTCTCCTCTCTCTTGAATTCACGTGCAGCCCCCCTCCCCAAATCTGCCTTTGTTTTATTTTTTTTTCTTTAATTAATACACTCTCTCTCTCTATTTAATGCCTCTCATTTGCAACTTTCCTCCTTTGAAACCCTACACCATTTACTCTCTCTTTTCTCTCTTTAAACCTTTCTTAGCCTTGTTTTTACATGAAAAACAAGCTGCCCCCATTTTCATTTCTTGCTTCCACACTCCACTCTAAGTATACCTTCTTCTTAAGCTTCCATAGATGATATAGGTAAAGTATAGTGGGAGTTTCATTCATCAAATGACCTTCCATAAGCTTAAAAAACTAAGGATGATGATGCCAAAATGAAACACTCCTCTTCTCCAGGATTATTTTCTTGTATCATTATTATTTCTTGCTAAAAGTAGTTATATTTGTAGATCTAACATTTTCTTATAGCTTTGATTTTGTTTATGCTTTAGATCTTGTTATATGAGTTATTATTTTGTTATTGGTAATGATTTATGCATATATTCATCATTCACATAACTATCTTAGTGTTCATGCATTTATAACTAGTATAGTAAACTAGATCTAGCGTTTTAGGTTCATAAATGCATTAGACTTTGGATTTATTTTCTTAAATAACTTATAATAGCTTGATAATAGTAGAAAAGTTTTAGAAAGTTCAAGATCTATTTTAGTTTCAACAAAAATAATTTTTGAAAATTCGGATAAAAAGGGAACCATATTTAGAAAAGCTATTTTTCAACTTCAAAGTATGTATTTTTTCATTTAAAATGAAGGGCTTAAGGAATAGATATCATAAATGAATAATTTTTAAGAGTAAAGTTTAGATCTAGGAGTTTATAGTTTACTACCATGCATTTCTTTTATATTCATGTTCATATTATGTGTAGATCTTAGATTTGAACTTGGATAAAAATAGTAAAATTCGTATCTTGACAAAACCTATATTTAAAAACCACTTTCCAAGTCTCAAAATAGAAGTTTTAGTTGAGGAAATGAAGGTTTAGTGGATGTATATCATCAAGACTTCTTTTTACAAGAATCAAATGTGATTTTCAAAAGTTATTTTCAAAATAAAATCTCATTTTCGGATTAGGCCAAGGCATAGTTTAAAAACATGTTTTCCAACTCAAAAATGAAGTTTTTATTTAAAAAATGGAAGGCTCTTAAGATAGGATATGTAAAGGATGATTTTTCCTAAGCTTAGATAGATTTTATCAAAAGATATATCCAAAATAAATTTGGTAAATTCGGATCTCGACTAAGACCAATTTTGAAAACCCATTTTTTCAATACTAAAATGAAAGTTTTGTTTAGAAAATGGAACGCTTATGGAATAGGTATCAATAGGAAATGTTTTTGATAAGTAAACGGTAGATCTACTAGTAGAAATTCTCAAAAATAGGAAGAGATTACAAAATGAAATTTGAGTTTTATCCAAATTTTGTAAATTTGGATGGTTTCAAAACAATGAATTAAAAATCCATTTATCAACTCCAAAACTTGTATTTTATATGAAAAATGAAGAGTTTAGGTCATAGGTATCATCAAGTAATGATTTTTATAAATTAAGAAGAGATTTGCTAAGAAAAACATGTAGAACAAGGGGTAGAAATCAAATAGAAAAATTTGAGTTGTTGTCATTTTAAGAAATTCGTAATAATAGAGTAATGGTATGAAAACCCATATTTTTCAAACTCAAATTAGAAGTTTTATTAAAGAAATGAAGTCCTTAGTGGCTAGGCATGGTTGAGATTTAATTTTCTAAGTATCAAATGATTTTACTTAAAGAATCACCACAAAAACAATTTATACAAAATTCGGATTTTAGGATGAAACAGTTTTAAAAACATGTTTACAAAGTATAAAATGGGAATTTTTATGTAGAAATGAAGGTCATAAGTAATAGATATAATGAAGACTCAATATTAACAAGGATAATTATGTTTTCTTAAGAAATAAATCCAAAACAAATGGAAATGATTAAAGTTAGGAAACTAGTCTTCTTAAAAGTAAATAGCCATGGAATCTTACAAATAAAAAGATTCTAAAATCTCCTTTAGAAAATATTGTCAAAAGCATGCATACATCAAGCTCATAACATGCCATTCATGATAGGAAATCATCAGCATTGCATGTATAGTTGATTTATATAATCGGAACATTACAAACATTTACAAAACTATTTTTCGGAATTGGAATTTGCTACTGTTCTGATCTGATCCGATCTTTTCAAAAATTCAAACTTTTCAAAACTTAAATATGATATTATAATTAGATAGATCTTTCGAAGTAGATAGGAATCGATATATAATTTGCTAAATTCCGAGTTAAAACAACCAAGTTATGGCCATTTTAAGTAAGAATTCCCGTTTAGGATGAGAATTACGAATTTGATATTTTGTATGAGATAGTGTGATTTAGTTAAGTGACGAAATACTTATTAGGATATTTTTTCCTTTTTAAGAGATCCCGAAATTGACGATTCCTTACCATTGGATTACTTTTACTAAGAGACCAGTGATCCAATGATCGAGTGAGTTTTCTTCTTATTTTGTTACCTTGCTTGTGCTTGTAGCTAGTTGCATTAGAATTATAGGAATAAGATAAAAATCGATATGAATGGGGATGGGATAGATGATGAGACTGTTATGAATGTATGCCAAAGAATACTAAAGCATATCGAAACCACGATTTAATTGGATAATTGCACTGTTCATATTACTTCTGTTATGTGTATTATATTGGTTGGTCACTCTAAAGAATGTATGAATATTTTGACCTAAGCAAAAATTTAAATTAGTCATGCATCGCATCGGACATGTTGCATTTGGTAGCGTGCTACTCTTCGCAGGTCGATCGGTATGGTCCAATGACTCGTTTGGATAATGAAACCCGGTGCCAGAGCTCATTCATAGGGAACTAAGGTGCATCGGGGATGCATTCCATGGGTGAGCCTAGCCGAGTCGAGTGCTATGAGCCGAGGGCTTGGGGACTAGCAGCGGTCGTGTAGACTTTCAATACCATCCCTAATCTAAGATACAGAGGGCGTAGATCCGTTCTGTGTGTGGGTTCCGGATACCCATACATAATTGTCTGCTCATGTGTTTGTTCATGCATAGCATATGATTGATTCATAACTTGCTTGTTATGGTACGGAATTAAGGGAATTCTCATTAAGCTAGTGTAGCTTATACCCCAATAGATGTTTGAATGAACAGGTTATCTCAAGAATGCTAAGTGGGGATCAAGATGGTTGGAGCCGAGAATGACTTCGGGATTCCGGCAGGAAATAAGAATGCTTGAAGTTATTAGTTAGGTTTTATGATTTGCTTTGTAATAGTTTTATGTAGTGAAATCTTTTGATAAATTGTAATTGAAGTATAATGATTTGTATTTGAAGTATAGTGAATTGAATTTCCTTTACATTGTTACTTAAGTTGTATCAACATAAATGTATTATTTCGATGTGTCTCCTCCATGTGTTAGATGCTTTGTACATAGTATGGAAGCCTTCGCGTGACTGAGGCGATCATTCTTAGGCTTTAATATTGTGTACGACAAACTGCTACGTTTAGGGTACCCTTCGCGGCGTGACATGTTACTTATATTTATCGAAAAATCTAGAGGCTTACATAGGCATCTAAAATGAATTAAGAACTTAAAGACAACCTAAGTATTAAGTGTTGTTTTGTGCATGTGCCATTGAATCTAATCCAAGGAGTAGCAACCTAGAGGACACGATGGTTTAGGCGCTTAGGCCACTCCCGTCATGGTGCCATGACTTTTGTAGGTGGCTCAATGGGTAGCCGATGGGGCAAACAGTATCAGTGTAACGTCTATCTTTATCGGTGAGAAGTAATATATTAGGGTTCATGTTTATGGAACCAGTTAAACCTTTTTATATTATGGATTAGGATAGGTAGAATGCGTGTAACGGCTGTGAACCCAAGATGAAACTTCTATTCTTTATTAGTTATATTATCTAGGAGATATAGATATTCGGACTGCCTATATTAACTCCCTGAGCATCGTATGGTTACTCAGGACTCCCAGATTCTAGTGGCTTGTTTTGGAGTGTGAGTGTTCCCGTGGTGCTTTATTTATGTAAGTAAAAGATAATAATTAGCTGTTTGTTGTATTGCATTTAGCTAAGCATGTGTGCCACTCTGTGTATGTCTGCATTACTATGTACTGAGCTTTAGCTCATTATTGTTGTTGTTGTTCTTTTTCCAGGTCATGATTTGATGAGTGATGATTTTGATGATGATGAGGATGGATGTGATGTGATAGTGATGGTGTTGATATTGATGATGGGATAATGATGTATTAATGAAGATGATGATTTTGTTGATGATGGAGTTGTTGTTGATGATGATTGATGGTGATGATGCTTGGCTTGGGCTTTGAGCGATGTTGGATGAGTGAAGTGGGATTAGGATTCGGGATTTCATTTGTATTTGTTTCTATTTTGTTTTATGCAAAGAGCTGGATTTATATTTTAGGTTTGTAATATTCTTTTAAGAGCTTAGTTGAGAAGTCCATAAGTTTTGTAATATCTTTAAAAGTTTTGTTTTTGGAAAAGTTGATCTAGTCTTAAGATTAGATTGTAAAACGATTTTATAAATTTTTTTTCTTAGAAAGTTGATATGCTTTGTTGGGAGTAGAGATCTTTATTATGTTTTTATAAGGTTTGATTTTTTGTAACTAAATCCAGCTGTTTTAGAAATTTTAATAAACGATTTCACTAACTAAAATTTGTTAGTAATGTTTAAAATAACATATCATTCAATAAAGTCTAAGCGTATAATACATAAAGTATTATACGTGGCGGTAAAACTTTAATTAAATTTAAAGCGTTACAAAACAATATCTCTTGAAGTCATTCTAAGGGATTAATAAAATTATCAGGCTTCGAGTCAAGCTCGAATAAATAATAATTATATATATAAATTTAACTCCTTATATAAGTAGTCAGGCTCGAATAAATAATAACTATATAAATAAATTAGAACTCCATACATAAGTATTGAGTTTGCTAGGGGTCAATGTAACTATGGGCATAAGAAAAAGTCACTTTTTCTTTGCATGAAGTATTACCTTATGAAGGACTGACCTAATGTTTTCAAAAGTTAAAGATAATAAGCTCAGCCCAATCTCACTTTCTAGGTGTGCCTTCTAATTTCGGGTACCATGGTATGTTTGCTTCTCGTAGTAATAGACAAATTACTCAAAATTAGGAAAAGCCTTAACATACCCCTTTTTTTTTTTTAAAAAAAAAAATTAAAAACTATTATAAGGTCAAACTAGTCAAAGGCATGATGGATGTCCTTTATTGTATCTCGGAGAATCTCCATTGTCCCCTAGTGGATGAGCGTGAGAAACCACTAATGATTCACATGAATCATTAGGAAATGAAAGCTCAAGATGCCTTTCTAGCAAATATAATTGTGAAGACGTGTGATCTCCAACCTTTTTTTATAACTAGGTACCTCTTCTCTTATTTGAGCCAGCAGATTCTCTAGAGCTACTAGTTGGCTTTGGCCCATGCCAAAGGTTGCGAATTTATGTCGGCCAGGTACTTGATTATATATGTCATCCTTAGAATCATAATTTGGTGTTCTGAAAATGCTGTCTAAAAAAAGTAAAAAAAAAATCTTAAAATAAAATAAATAATAATTATGACATATTATAAATATTTATTTTTAAAACGAAACAACATTCCTAATATAACAAATTTTCATCCCTTTAAATAAATTTTATTTGCGGCCTTCTATTTTGGTGGAGTTACTCCCAACTTATACATTTGAGCCAAGATTAAAGAAATTCTTAAAAAAAAAAAAAAAAAAAATTAGAGAGAGAGAGAGAGAGAAAAGACAAAAAGAGAAAAGTTGGATTCGTGACAGTAACCCAAACAGATTGGAATTCAATGTGTATTTATTGCTGACTTGCCATCACAGTTGACATAAAAGCAGGACCAAATAGAATACGGAACTCTTCATTCGTTGTAGTCAATGAGCTAACAGGTTTCTTACTTTTTATGACCTGTTATCTTAGTTTCTACACTACTTTAAGCGACAACTGTTTGTTTCTTATTTTTCTATCTCAGATGGATTTCCTCATTTTTTGTACAATGATTTAAAATAAACTTACAATTAGAATTTCCTGCTCTACGATTACCAACAACAAACCTTTTTAATGTCTCTGTTAATGACCTTTTAAGAAGTTTTATTCTCCTAATTGATTCTTTTAAATATATTAAAAAGTGGTTCACTTTATTCATATGATATTTTGTTGGGGCATGCATAACTTAATATATAACACCGATTAAAAAAGTATGGTCAGGTCTTGTTTAAATATAAACATATTAATCTTCATGCTAGACGATGGACTGTCCCATTGATACCAAATATAGCATTTATCTCTTGTGATTGACATTTCCAATTTAGAAGAAGAATACTCATTGGTTGTGCATCCTAAATCCCTAATTTATTCAACAAATCCAAAAGTATTTACATTGTAGTATATGTTTTCTAGATTTTTCCGTTGCCATTTACAATCTGAGAGAAATTTTAGATCATCTAACTCGTTAATCTCAAACATAACATTAAATTTCTCTTTTAAATGTCCAATTTTGTCCGAGTTAAAACCAATGATGACAATATCATCACATACACAGTCAAAATTGACTTCTTTCCTTCATTTGTAACTTTCACAAATAAAGTATGCTTAACTTGACATTGAGAGTATCCTAGATGAGTGATTGTGGTATAGAAACACCTAAACCAAGCTCTAGGTAGTTTAGACCATATAGTAACTTATTTATATTTTATACTTTTTTATTGTCCTTTCCTAATTTTGAAAATGAAAGAAAATTTCACATATATATGTATGTATTATGTAAGTGGCCAGTTAGAAGTCATTTATTACATATAATAGTTATAAGTGCTAATTGAGACTGTGTGATATTGGTAGAGTTACTCATAATAAATTGAGCTAGTGACTGCTGTAAATGTTTTTTCATAATCTATCTCATGTGTTTGGTTGTATTCCCATAAAGCTAACTTGTTGTAAAGTAATTCTTAATAGGGCATATGGCCTTGGTTAAAGGGTCCTTGTATATTCAAGACCCGCAAAATGAATACACATGAACTAAGAGGGCATCAATGGTGTCCCAACTCATTCCCTTTGAGGCTTAAGTTAGCAGAGGGGTTTAAAGTAACATAAAAAAAATGTAACGATAGCAATATAAAGAGTGCAGAGGACAAATATATTAGGGATCCTTTTCTCTATATGTTTATCAGGTATTTATATTAGGGGGGAAGTATGGTCTTATTGGATGACAAGCATAATTTTGCAAGCCCTTGTATTGTAGGTGTTGTGGTTATTAAGGGATGGATCTAGTAGAAAGAAGTGGAGGCAATCATGCATCCTCTAAATCAAAGCCACTTGCTATATAGTCTTGCTTTATCTGCATGTAGTAAGGAGCTTTATGGGCTAACCTTGACATAGAACCTAATGTTAGAAAGCATAATCAACATTTTCCTCATAAACCCCATCTTACTCTCATTGTAAGTTAATAAGCAAGGAGAGTTAGCTCATGATGGGCTTTTAAGTGCTTAAGGGCAAGTTGGGCTTCGAATCATAATTTAGAGTTAATCATGAGCCATGGAATGCTTGGTGAGGGAATAAATTGGACTGAACTCAACCAAGTATGATCCTTATTGGGTCATCATGTAAATTTGTGAGGATTGAGCAAAATGTGCAGTGATTGAGACCAAATATAGTGTTTATCGGGCTGTTCATGCATTGAAATAAGGGTTACCAAGTAAGGAGGATGCCTAAGCAAGATAGGTCATGAGTGAGTGATATCAAGATGGGTCTTCATTAAACCCCTAAGTAGATAAGCTAAAGATGGAATTAGCTTAATTAGTGACTAATGCAGAGCATGACCCTTGTCGAGCTTTACCCTGTACTCGTTGAGTTAACATACCAAAGATTAGGTGTGATGAACCAAGTTTTTGTTATGTTCTCCAAGTTGAAGAGGTAAGTAAAGCATATTGCTCAATTTTTGAATGTCGGTTGTACTTCCTCCAATAGTTTTCATTTCAATTTTTCAAATTTCGAATTCTCAAATTGTCTTATGTGTATGATGAAATATAATTCCTTTTGCATTAGGCATGCATTTTAGCCTACGCTATAAACCCCTAGATTTTATGATAAGTTTTATGTATAAACCTTAGAACCAGAAGTTAATCGAAAACCTGAAAGTCAATTAGGTCAACAACAAGCCCTAGTGGCAGGCAATCCCGTGTTCGAAACCCTAAAACAATAAAAATGAGATATTCTTAGATTATAGTCCAAAATAATGTGGTATAACCTAAAAAAAACTCAGATCCATTAAAAACTCACTCGTTTCGAACTAAACGGGATTATTTTTTGAAATCAATGTCCTTGGATGCAAAATGGTGAAAATATTCCAATAATATATTTAGACTCGTAATAAGATGAGGAATCATAAAATATCAATTACAAAATTTTTTAGCTTCTAAAAATATCAGATATAGCTCATTTACGGATATCAGATATAGCTCATTTACGGATATTTTCCTTACTACAGGTAATTAATTTGTCTTGTTTACTATTTAAGTTACTGTTTTCCACTATTTACTATTATTTCACTATCTCTTCCTTTTCTTATTACCTATTTTTACAACCTTACATACATATTTCTTACATTTTCTTTTCCAATACAATTATATATAACTTATCTTAAAAATCAATTTTTAATCTCTCTCTCCGTCTCTTCTCCTTTATGGTCAGCGAGCCTCCCTCTCTACCTATCTAATTTCTTTTTAATTTTATTTAATTTAATTCACATAAATTTTCACTCCAAAACTCTATAAATGCCCCCTTCCTCCTTCATTCTTTACACATATCTTTTACACATAACAAAACTCTACCAAAATCAAAACTCAAATTCTCTTTCTCCTTTTCTTCTCCAACCGTGAGCCTCTCTCTCTTTCAAAGTGAGTTTCACAAAATTTTCTTTCGCCCATCTATCATCCACCACCATCCATCTTCATCTATATGAGGTAAACATTTAAACCATCTCCTTAATTTATGAAAACGTAACATGAACATCATATATGTTATGATTTCAACATCCTCCATGAGCTTATGATAAGGGATGAAATCATAAAAACAACATCATGTTCATATCTTGTTTAAATCTATGTTATATTATATTCATACTCCTAACATAGCTTTCTATACAATATTATGTATAAATATGTATATATATATTTTTAAAGCCTAAAGCTCATCAATCTAACATCTTATTATTGCTTTTATTTTATTGCTCATCTCTTATGACATGCTAAATGAATAAGACTAGGCAACTTCTAGTCTTAGACTTGTCTTTAATCAAGTCAAAACAAAAGGGGACTTATCCATAATCTAAGTCCTGGGGAGCCTTGACATGAATCTAAGACTTCCATGTTTTCTTATTAATTTCTTGCTTTTCTTTATGGGATTTATCCATTTTTAAGTCCCGGGAAGACTTGAATAAAATCTAAGACTTCCAAATTTTTCTTCTTTTTCTTTTCTTATGCTTTTCTTTCTATTTTTTTTTTTTTTATGAAACTTGTGCATTTCTAAGTTCCCACAAGTCTTGATACCAAGCTAAGATTTTCATATTTTTGTTCTTATATGCTCATTTGATTTTCTATCTGTTTTATTTTCTACATGAGTTTATTTTCATCTCATGACATAACTATAAATTTCATATTCATATATGGTCATAGGATGATACTATTGTTTTAATAAAAAAAAAAAAAGAAAATTTTCAAAATGATAATGTGAGTTTTTTTATTAAAAAAATAAAATAGGACTATACTCTTAAGAGAAATGATTTTCAATACTTAGGAGAAATTTTCATTAAGGATTAGAATAATGGTTTAACTACATTCTTTTCAAAATATTAAAATAAATTATTATAAATTTTAATGTTGATAATTTTTTTTATGCAAAACTTTCTTAAAAACTTAATTATATGGCTTATGCCAACATTTTGAAAAACACTAAGAACATAATAATGTTTCCAAGTCAAGCTTAAAAATTAACTCTCTAGCAAAAATCCACATTGGAATAAAATTGGTATGTAACATAAGGAATCAAGTTTTAAGAAGTAATTTCATCTTTATGGAGTTAAGAAAATATAGAAATAATAGTTATAATAAATAAATACTCACTAGTAACAAACTAAAAATTTTAGTTTTCTTCTAATAGCTTAAAAAGAGATTTTGTAAACTTCACTTTTTAAACTTCCAAAATAAATGTTTTATAAAAAAAATCATCGTTGAGACAACATCACTATAATAATGTATATAATATGAGCTTATGGGTCTGTTTGGATTGTCTGTTTTTCATCTGTATCTGTATATTTTTTAAAATGATATGTGTAAATATATCTAATTTGCATGTAAATTTTTATCTATATTTGTTCTATTTGATCTTTTGATGAGAACTGTCAACTTTTTTTTATCTATATCTATTTCTTGATAAATAATTTGTTAGAAAAAAGTTTGAAAAAGTATCTGTATCTGCCGGAAAAAAGCCAAAACAAATAGATCCTATATCTATATTAAAAGAATTTTCAACTATATAAGCATCTTAATGCTTGCCATGAAATAATTAAGTGATATAAAACTTGGAAAAATGCAAACCTAACGGTTGAAACTTTCGTGTCAAGTCTATACCGACCTATTTCAAAGCCCTAATGGCTTTAAATGTTAAAAATAACCTTAAAAATAGATATATCTTTTCGAATAGGTAGAAAACGACTATTAATATGCGAAATTCCAAGTTAAAATGAGCAAGTCATGGCTATTATAAGTTATAATTTCTCAAAATCCGCATTTTGACGAGAATAATGAAATAGAATTGGAAAATTTAAGTAGAACTTTCATGAAATACTCATTTCAGGTATTTCTTTTGTTTAGGTGATGAGAAAAGTGAGGTTCCTTATCCCGAGGACTATTACAACCAGTGGATTGCTCGAGTTATGGCTGAGTGAGTTTATTTCCTTAATTTTCGTACTTATGTTTTTGCTTATAGTCTAGTAGCAATAGAAATAGAGGAAGATAAAAAAAATGGAAAGTGCATTGCCTTACAATGTTGGTTGAAATTATACTAAGTATATTAAGGCTTGAATTGTCCATAATTAAATTGTTGTTATATTATCATATTGAAGTGTTTGCCAATTTTATGATCACCTTTAAGACATCTTAATTTCATGTCAACGAAAATAAATAAATGGATTCATGATATTACGAAGTGAGTCACATTTCATTTATTGCTATACCCTTAGTAGGACAAGAGCATAGTAGTGGTGATATGCATGGGCCCATAAATCTGCAAGTGGCATGTAGGAGCCCGTAAGAGCTACAATTTTTAAAGGTGACTAGTAGCATAAAAAATCTACAAAATTTATTTGCGAACTATGGTCACATAGGTCCGGAACACTTAACCTCGAATGAAGGGCATGAATCCATTGAAACATATGATTTCTGGTTAATTATGTGTATTGCTTGCTCATATAATTGTTGCATTTCATATGCTTATATAACTAACTTATTTAATTTTGTTGTATGGGTACATTGTTATGGGAATATATCTCACTAAGAAAGTCAAGCTTATACCCCCTTAGATATTAGGTTGAAGCCCCAAGGACACTTTTCTTAGGTACTAATTTTTGACTCAAGGAGCTCTTGGAAGAAGTCATGGCATAGAATTAGACATAGACTTCCATAGAAATCTCCTATGTAATTTATTTTGGAGCATAGACTTTGGAGCTTATATAATTAATTTGATGGGGGTATGCCCCTTTTATTTGTAAGACTCTTATTTTGATTTAGCCATGATGTTTTGATTTCCATTCTCGAAAGCTATTATTTATATCTCCTCGAACTACTTGTTCTAAAGAATGGTCCTTTATGGTCGTGAAAGTACGCCTTATACCCAGTATCGAAACTTTTGTGTAACTAAGGTAGTCAATCATAAGCTTTAATATTGAGTGTGGTAGGCTGTTACATTTAGGATGCCCTTTGGGGTGTGACACATGCATGGGTATAATAGTGGGAGGTTATGCTAACCATTTTCTCATGTGTTGCTGTCAACAAATGAGAACAAGTTGGTGGAGCATAATGGCAATCTAAACTAGAGCTGGTTAAAGATATGTTTTGAGGCATATCTATTGTGTAAGTGTATAAGGTTGGCTCCATGGAAGTTATTTTTCACTCTTGTCTTATCTATAAACTTTGTAAAACTAATTTTTTCTTCATAGATATGATGCTAATGTACAAAACTTGAATAAAGAAAAGGAAAAAAGATAGAGGGAACTTAAAGGTAACTCGAGATGAGCCAAAACTTGTTTGTGACAAGTTAGAGGTTATTCTAGCAAGTCATGAGGTGAAGGAGGTCAAAGCTCAAGTTAAGATAGGATGGCTCCTCCAAATTTTGGAGGAAGCTAAGCATAAGGCAACCACTTGATCTATTAGACGACAAACATAAGTAAACTAGTGCTTTAGAGGTTATTGTTGGACTAGTATGTTTAATGTTTACATATAATTTAAACGAAAATAAAACCAAGTTTTTTGAATAGCGATATAATAAAATTGAACTTAATTCAAATTTATTATAAACATAATCAATTTTTCACACTACGTGAGCCAATTTAATAAATTAAAATGTGATCTTGATGTAGGCTTAAGTGTGTGTACAAATGAAAGAAAAATCAAACAAAAAATTAAAAAATAGGAATAGCACAGGAAGTAAAATAAGATCACATATTTTGTTTTTGCTCTTACCTGATTGGAGACATCAAACTAGAATTTAAAATTTGTAAGCTTGGTTTGAATGCTGTAATATAGCCTCTTAGAGTATGATTAACATGTAAACTATGAGGTTAGTGAATTTCAGCTGCTTGATTAATCATCTAAAGGCAAGGTTACATTAGTAAAGTGAGTCAAATTAGGGTTTAATCGTAAATTTTTGTGCAATTTAGGGTTTGATGTCTGGAAGCCATCCTATAATTCAAGATCATCCCATATAGTCCATAAACTAGATGGTCACACTCAGATGCCTCTTAGAATGATAAAAGCTTAGATAAATCTCTCTTTTACTGTCTAAACCCTATCCATTGACAACTGGATGCTACTCTAAAACCCAACATGTTGTATAGAAATACATTGGTTACTGAGTGATCCAATTTATGCAAAAAAATTATCTATGTCTTAGGTCAGTATTAGTATAATTTTAGTTAATAGTAGTAAAATTTTGTAATTTATAACTATTTGGAGGCTCGAGAATGCATTGAGAGTGTGGGATTTCCATTTAGGTTACTTAGAAGAATAACTAACATGTGTTTTGCCTCTTTTGCAAAGAGCTAACTAAGATATTTATTTTGACAAAAAACTGACTTGAGAAATACTCTGTTATGTACTACTAAAAAAATTGTTACTTAGGTCACATGTGCCATTGCCAATCATGTGCTAAATCAAAAGGACTAATTACATTACACTGCAAATTATGATCTTTCTCTCTCATCAAATCGCAACTCTACCCATTTCTTCTACTAAATCAACAACTGCATTGCTTAAGAAAAGCTTTAGTGGGTATTATACATCACGTATAATATACATGTGGTTATTATACATGGTGGGTAACTATTAGTGATATTCTCACATGTGGCTTTATGATGGTAGTTATTTTAGAAACTATCCACTATTTTATTTATGTATTAAAGTATAATTGATAGTTTCATACAACATGTATATATATGTGGTATAAATTACCTATTATTTTTTCCCATTGTGAGAATATCAGTTTGTTTAATTGGAAAAAGAAATAAAAAGGTTACTGTCAAATTAAATTAAAAGATTTGTTGCTTTGGAGAAAGAAAGAATATCTACAACTAAAAAACAAAGGAAAAGATTAAAACATTGAATGGCTTTGGGCATTTAGTATGGGTAGGATGTAACTAGATATCACATACAATCATCATTATACCCAATTTTCAATCCCTCTACCCACCTACACCAAACCTCCTCCTCCCCCTTTCCCCCCACCCAACAAAGAAAAAACAAAAAATATCATCTAAAAGAAAAATTAAATCTTTAATCATATGATGGTAGAAAAAATTGGGGTCTCTCTTACTTATATGTCTTGATTTGTCATCACAATTTGAAAGGATGGATAAATTAGACTCATCATCATAATTTGATCATCACTGAGAAATAATCGAATTTTAAAGGATAAAGAAACTATTGAAGAAGCTCATTGGTAGAGAGAGGAGACTTGATAAGAGGATAGAAGAATAAAGTATTGATCATGTGTTTTTTTATAGAAGCCTGGGGAGGAGGGGCGTTTCCGTTAAGTTTTTTTTTTTTATATATAAAACTAAATTGGCCTTACCAACTAGGTGTTTATAAGTTGAGTATGTCACTAGCTAAAAAATGGAACATTGAGTATGTCATTTTTATTCCCCATTAATGTTGTTAGTCTATCCTTCTTTTAATTTGGTACATGGCTGGCACATGAGGCTCTAAGTAACGAGTTTTTTAATAGAACACGATGAAGCATTTTTCAGGTAAGTTTTTTTGTTGAAATAAAAATCACACATCAACTATTTGAAAAAAAGGTAAAACACTTTTATGATTAACCCTTTTTGTTTTAGAGAATGGATTTTGTAGTTACTTAAGATCATTTCCCTAAACTCATTCTAAGGAAAATTTTACTGTTAATATGTGTGTATTTTTGTGTTCTATTCGTTTCTATGTTGATTGAAGCTTCTTGGATAATCTTTGTATTCTTTCGATTTGTAAATATGGGATTCTTGCTGATAGTGATCAAGCACGTGTCACATAGATCTCGTAATTGACGCATGACTTCGGAGTACTATTGAGGGGATGACATTTGGTGACAAGATGGCTTGGAGAGGATGATAGGGGAGGAGGAACAGGTAGTCTCAGTGTTTCAAATGCACAAGTGACAGGTAAAGGAGCTTGAGTAGGCTTCGCGTGTCAACCTTATAGTTCTTGAGCAGTTAGGAGTAGAAATCGCTTGAGTTACCTTGTTTGATCTTCCTGAACAGAAGCTCTTCTGTAGAATGTTGTTTGTCTTCTCTCTCCAAAAGTTGGAAAAGAGAAGGAGTGACTGAATATTTATAGGCACTTGGCATGCCTTAGTGATTGATGGATGAGATGAAGCAAGCTCAATTCATGATTATCCTGAATATGCATGACAACAATTTAGAAAGTAATGCCCCAAAGGAGTGACTGATTATTCACGATCAATGTCATACCCCAAAAGGTACCCTAAACATAACAGCCCACCACACTCAATATTAAGACTTAAGAATGACAACCTTAGTCATCTCAAAAGTCTTGATATCGGGTGTAAAGAATACTTTCATGATCGTAGTGGACCAAACTTTGGATCAAGCCGTTTAAGTAGTTATACATAATAGCAATTTAGAAAGTAAATCATAACAATATAATCAAGGTTCTAAAATATATAAAGAGTCTTACAAACCTTAAAGGGCATTACCCTATAAAAACAACTAATTCTATCAAAGTCCATTTCCAAATAATTACATTTTTGAGTTTCTACTTGGAAATCCATATCTACTTTTAACTCTTGACTTCTAAGCAAAAGCTTTTGGCTCCAAAAGGTATTACCTGGGTGAAGTATCTCTTGGGCTCTATCCAAAGATAAGAGTACTACAAGATATATCTATAAGGATATAAGCTACGCGCTTAGTGATAACTATTTTCACAATAACAAATAATCAAACAAGTTTATTTAAACAATCATATGAGATGCATACATACGTGAGCGAACAATACATATGATTTTTTGGGAATCATATGTTGAATGGATTTATCCCTCCCTTTGAGGTTAGGGATTCCAGGCCAAATAGACTGATTTTTATAAACTTAATTCCTTTGTGGTTTTGTTTGAGCCACTACCCAATTGTAAAACATAATTTATTTCAAGTGTTTATGCATTACAATTTTAATTCGGGTGATCCTTTGTCGTTTTATAGATTTTACGAGCTTTATGAACCTTTTTACTATACATTTATCCCACCAAAGGTATAGTAATGAATGTAATGAACTCACCTAATAATATGCATGAATCAATTTGATTAAATACTCATGGCATGATTAAATATTTCATGGGTGATCATAGAATTTGCAGACAATTATTCCTATACTAGATCAAACATTCATTATGAACAATTCCCGCCTCGGTATACTTAAACATAATTTCAACTATATATGTAAAGCACATGCACTTTTCCATTTTATCTTTTTCTAAGTCTAATGCCACTAATTTACAAGGAAAAGCATAAGTGCAAAAATGTAAGAAATAAATTCAGTTGGCCATTTGCATGGAAACTTCTAGACAAAGTAATCTTTGGGATAAAGGAACTCGGTCTCCACGTCATCTATACAAGAGAAATATCTAAAATGAGTATTTCTTGAAAGTCCTACTCAAACTTGCTAATTCTATTTACTAAGTTTGTCAAAAATAGTATAGGGTGAAATTTCAACTTAAAATGACTATAATTGCTTATTTTTTAACTCGGAATTTCGCATATAATATACCGTCTTCTACCTACTCGAAACGATCTATCTATTTCTAAGGTAAATTTTGTCATAAAAAGTATTTTGGGTCATGAAAAAGATCGATACAGAATCACCACAAAAATCCTAGCCATTGAAACATAATTTTCCAAACTTTTTTTTATCCAAAAAAATCCTTTAGCAAAAATAGATATTTATATAATTGAAAAATCTTTTGAATACGTGTATATAGGCTCATATTATATGCAAAATTTAATGGTGTTGTCCCAACGATTATTTTTTTTTAAAATAATGTCTTATAGTGTTGAAACTTGAATTTTTAACATTTTTTCTAAGTGTTTTGAAAGAACTTTATAAAATTTTGGGTTATTATAAATGAGTACATTCTTATTTTTTTTTTCTAATTTCTTTTCTAAAACAAATAAATTTTTCCTAACTTTGGTATTCTACAAATTTTCCTCTAGTGATGAAGTTTCCAAATTTTTTATCGAGTTGTTGATAGCCTATAATAATTTGAGATGTATATATTTTTCCTTTTAAATGGTTTTGATAAATAGGTCTTTTTCTCTTATATTTTTATTTCCTAACTTCATTAAAAATAATTTTATTTCTAGAAACTTGGTTTTTTAAGTTCTTTACTAATTTTACTTGGAAGAAAATCATTTTTCAATATCTTCTTAAGTTGTTGATAATATCTATTGTTTTTGAACTTACAATGTTTTTTTTCTTTTTATTTTTTTGAAAATGTGTTTATCATTTAGAAACTTGGCAACCTTTATTTTTCTAAGTGGGTTCATAAATTAATGAGTTGATTTTATCTTAACTTTGAGAACTAGTTTATTTTTTTGGTTTTTGTTATGGAGTTGGTAAAAATATTATAAGTAAGCTTTTTAAGAAAAATTTGCTTAACAAGGAACTATTAACATAAGTTTTAAATAAACTTCATGTCACTTATTATAGAAAGAAAAATTTAGTTCGTTAGTTAATTCTTTGATAATCATCTTTTATTATCATTTAAAAAAAATCTTGATGAGTTTGAAAAAAATTGTAAAATAAATTTGCTATGTGTTTGATAACAAAATCTTGATTTAGTGATAAGGATATATATATATATATATATATATATTAAAAGAGCTTGGTTTCATTTTCCTTTATTAAGGAAAATTCTACATTAAATTTTGTTCAGACAATATCATTATGATGCTATATGTATATGAGTATGTGGTATGAAAAAGATGAAAATATAGGAAAGATATAAGAAGCAAGATAATATGATCAACTATTGAGAACCTTTACTTCATCAAGTTATCTCGGTCAAGTATTGAGAGCCTTAGCTTCATCAAGGAAACCCGAGACTAAGAATATACTAGTCCCAAAAGAAAAAGAAAAAGAAAAAGAAAAGGAAAGAAAAGAAAAGCAATACTAAGAGTAATAATAATAAGCTTGTTAGAGAGTTAGTAAGCATTTAGGCTCTAAGAAATATATAGATATAAATAGATAATATATATATATACACACAAAGCTATGTCAGAAGCATAATAATAATAATATCAACATAATAATAAAATAATAAAATCGAAATTCTTAGCATATGCAAGAACAAAATATAAACATGTTATTGCTTTCATAAGTCACATGACCTTTAAGAAATAACACAATAGTCATGCTAAGTTACATGATATGGAAAGTAAATAGTTGCAAGCTTTTACGTATAATGTGTTTATGTTGAAGGAAGAAGATGATAGTTGGAAAACTTTATGGATAGGGATAGGTGGTGAATAGTTTTTGTAGAGAGGGATTTTGGAAGAAATTGATTGAAGAGGTTTTAGTAGAGAGGAATTGTGTAGAGAGGATTTGTGGAGAAATTTTGAGAGAGTTTTGTTATGTAAAATGAGTGTGTAAAAGAAGTGAAGGGAAATGGAGTATTTATAGTTGAAGATGGAGGGAAATTAGATATAATAAAATAAATTGAAAAAGAAAAATAAGTAGAGATGAGAGAGGGGGAGTGGAGCTGGCTATGTAGAGAGGAAAGAGGGAGTGATTTATTTTTTTGTTGTTCTGTAATGAAAAGTAATTAAGATATGAAGCATGATAGATGTGAAGTTGCATTAGAAAAGTAAAACGTAGAAAAATAGGTGTATAGGTAGTAAGAAAAAAATAGAGATAGATGAATAGGAATGAATAGTAGAGAAGTACAATGAATTAGTAAATAAGGCTAATAATTTACCCATAATAAAGAAAATACTTGTATAAATACGATATTTGATATTTTTAGTTGCCAAAATATTATAAAATTTTTATTTTTGAATTCCTTATATTATTACGATCTAACGGTGTCATCGAAATATTTTTACTGTCCGTGTACTGGAGCATGGTTTTCGAAAACTAATCCCATTCAGATCCGAAATACATTAAAAATTGGCAAATATGATATTTTTAAACTTCCCTATATTATTACGAACTATTATCAACCATTATCTTAATTCCGTTGTTTAGAGCTTAAGAGCGTGGGATTGTCGGATCTAAATTCTAGGGTTTGGTATAGGTTTCATTGACTTTATGGTTTCCAGTTGACTTTTGGTTCTAGGGTTTGAGCTTAAACTCGGTATAAAAAATCTAGGGGTTTACACATGAGCTTGCTCGAGAAAGGTTGGATACGGTGGATCGGTCCAACGTTCCTTGTTTCAAGCCTACCAGGCTAAATCTCCACAAGCCATCTCAATAACCAAACCAGACTCGCTTGGCCGTATCACCTAGCCCATGAGTCAAGCTCAAATAAATAAATAATAATATATATTTTAAAGCTCCATTACATTTTGCCCCTTAACTAAAATTCCTTGGATAGGATTCAAGTGTTTTAGGCATTGCTTACGCATAGCTTGATCAATACTTAGCACACGATGCTACCAGTGATCTTATAGAATTGAAAACTTCATTTGTTGTAGATGAATTATTGAGTACAAGTCAAGCACCAGCTCTATGACTCACTTTGCATAGATCACCTGAATCATAACATTTGAACTTATTGTACCACTCCAATTACATGTCGCCTTAGATTTCTTTGAATGATCTCCTTCTTTGAGTAATCTTGCCCCACGATACCGTCATATCATACAATATATCACCAATCCTACCATTGGATCCACATGTACATTCATTAACTTAAAGCAATTGGGGATATTGGAATAACTTCACAGATTGGCTAGGAGCTTAATTCCACCATACTTGTTGCCGTGGCTCTCATCATATATATATATGTGTGTGTGTATATATATAGCTACGCTATATTCCCAGACCAAGAACCCTGCCGCTCCACCCTTCCATATATATATATATATATATATATATATTTTGACATATACGCACATGGAATAATAAAACGATTTCATCTGAGAATGTAATTATAGAAATATATCTATATCGTCAACAGGTTCTTGTTCTGTTCTTAAAAAGGGAAAAAAAAAAAAACGACTATAACCAACTGATATAACCAACGGATACAGCAAATCACGGAATCAACTAATATAACCAATATCACAGTATATTTCATCGCTAAATATTATGATATTGTAAAAGAAATTCAACTTTGCAGGATATCCATCCTTGTATCTGCGCCGAATATATCTGCTCCGAATATATGAAAATCTAAGGAATGAAATGTTGGAATATTTTGTGCTAATTGTCCTAATAATTCTAGGAAAGAATTTGTAAAGAGATCATAGATTAGGATGAAAAATCGCTTATATTAAATATAAACATAGCGTGTCTATTTATACATAACATGAGAGATTTTAAATCTCTTATTGAATTGATCTTATCCATCTAAAATAATAAAAGCTATTAATAATGAAAGATGATAAAAACAATTTAATAGCAGTAAACATTTTGTTGAAGGTGGTTCTTCATCCTTTAACATTCCTCTTTGAAGAACTTCCTTTGCATGCCAAGCTTATCTCTGAGATATTCAAACTTCGCTTTTGAGAGTGGTGTTGTGAACATATCAACTAGTTGCTCCTCTGAATTGCAATGAACTAGACTGATTTCTCCTGAGCTTTCTACTTCTCGAACAAAATGATACTTGATTTTGATATGTTTTGTTTTTCTATGTTGAATACGGTTCTTTGCAATGGCAATAGCTGACTTGCTATCACAATATATCTTAGTGGGAGATTTTTGAATTTCACCATTTCTAATAAAATCCCTCTAAGCCAAATTATTTGATTAACTGTTGCATATGCTGCTATGTACTCAGCTTTTGTAGTTGATTGAACGACAGTATATTGTTTTTGACTAAGCCAAGAAAAAACACCATTGCCATATAAGTATACATAACCTGAAGTGCTCTGCATGTCATCAATAGATCTTGCCTAATCACTATCCAAATAACCAATCAATTTTGGGTTCTTTGTAGGTCTATACTAAATTCCATAATCTAAGGTTCCTTTTACATAGTGAGAAACCCTCTTGATTGCCTTCATGTGTATTTGAGTTGGCTTTTGCATGAACCTAGATAACAAACAAGTAGCATACATTAAGTCTGGCCTAGTAGCAGTTAAATATAACAAGCTACCAATCATGCTTCTATATGTATTAGTATTAGCTTATCCAGAATCATCATCTTTACAGAATTTCTCATTCTAAGCAAGAAAAATTGAAATAGGCTTGCATCCTTCCATGTTGAATTTTTTTTTTTAAATATTAGAAGCATATTTTTTTTTTCTGACAAATGAAGATCCCTTCTTTTGTTTGGTTAACTTCCATACCAAGAAAGTAATTCATCAAATCAAGATCAATCATCTCGAACTTGCTCATCATTTGTTGCTTGAATTTGATAATCACTGATAGACTACTTCCGGTAACTATAAGATCATCAACATAAAGGGAGAGCCTTATAATATCATATTCTTCCACCTTTATATATGAAATAGCCTCATTTGGACTTCTCTTAAAACCTTGTTGGATAAAATATTCATCAATTCGACTATGCCATGCTTGTGGTGCTTGCTTGAGTCCATATAATGCCTTCTTCAATCTTAAGACTTTTATCTTCCTTTCCTCTAATTACAAATCCTAGTGGTTACTCAATATATATGTCTTCTTTTAGAAAGCCATTAAGAAAGGCAGATTTCACATCAAGTTGGTAAATTGTCCATCTATGTTGTGCTGTTAAAGCTGTAATTTTTCTAATTGTATCTTGTCTTGAGATAGGGGCAAAGGACTCATTATAATCAACCCCAAATTTCTGTGAATATCCTTCCAGTTCAAGTCTTGCCTTATTTTTTTAGATTGAACAATCTAGGTTAAGTTTTGTCTTAAATACCCATTTTACTCCAATAGCATCCTTATGTGATGGTTTGCCTGCTAATTCCCATGTTTAATTTTTTTCAATCATGTAGATTTCTTCTTTCGTAGCAGCTTTCCATTCTTCATACTGAGATGCTTGTTCATAACTGTTTGGTTCATGAGTAGTAAAACAATAGAGCTCACATTGTTTTCAATCAAGATCAGGAATTCTTTGAGAAATGTCATATATATTTGACAGTCTTCGAGTCTTTATAGGTGGTGAATTTGAAAAACTATCACTCATATAACTAGGAGAAGCTAGTTTGTTTGAATTATTGCTTGACTCCTCTTGGAAAGGTTGATGTGGTTGATTAAATAGTGCCGGTGTTTGCATTAAATTTAGTTCTGGTTATAATAATGGAGTCACCATATTGGTATCATTTTGCTCCCAGTCCCAATAAGCATTTTCATTGAAAATGACATCCCTACTAACTTGAATTTTGTTAGTTTGTGGATTGTATACTCTATACCCTTGGATTGTGAGCTATATCCAAGGAAGATTTCTTTTTCTACTTTGTCATCTAGTTTGTGTCGCTTTTCACTAGGTACATAAATGTAACACATACATCCAAATATTTTCAAGTGACTTACAGAGGGTCTATGTCCAAACCATGCTTCAAGAGGTGTTTTTCCATCGACTGCTTTTGTGAATAATTAGTTTTGAAGATATATTGATGTATAAACAGCTTTTGCCTAAAACTTATTTGGCGAACCTTTATCTTTCAAAATGAATCTTGCCATCTCCATCACAGTTCTATTCTTTCTTTCTAATATACCATTTTGTTGTGGTGAGTATGGAACAGTAAGCTAATGGTGAATACCTTCCTCTTCACAAAACTTGTTGAATTTTGAGGAGATATATTCCTTCCCATTATCACTTCTAAGGTTCTTAATTAGACAAGCACTTTCTTTTTCTACTTGGCTCTTGAACTTTGTGAAAATTTATAATACCTCATATCGATCTTTCATGAAGTAGACCCATGTCCTCAGAGAGTAATCATCAATAAATAGGATAAAATACTTACTATTATCAAGTGAAGGAGTTCTCATAGGCTTGCATACATCTGTGTGTACTAATTCAAGCTTTTCTGATGCTCTCCAAGAATGTTCTTTAGAAAATGCTATTTTAGACATTTTTCCCAATTAACATCTATTACACACACCAATAGTATCTGAAATAGTAGGAAGACCTCTTACCATATTATTTTTTGAAAGAAGCTTTAAGCTTTGAAACTTACTATGCTCGAAACGCTTGTGCCACAACCATGTAAGTTCGTTTGTTTGAGCTTGCTTTGACTTTTCTTGTACTTTGTATTGCCATGAAATAGGAAAACATTTGTGTTGCATTTTCGCACAAGCAATGTTGTTCCCTTTTTTAATCATAAATATTACAAATGTTATCCTCAAAATGTACGGAATAACCATTTTGCATCATTTGAGGGACACTAAGTAAATTTTGATCTAGTCCAGGAACGTAAAGGACGTCTTTTATCAGACTTGTGCTATGTCTTATCTGAACCACAACGGTACCTTTACCTTCTGATTTCACCACAGCTCCATGTCCCATTTTTACTGCTACTTTAATAGAAGAGTCTATTTTGGTGAAGACATGAGAATGTTTGGTCATATGATTGGTGCATCCACTATCAATTAGCCAAGCATCCTTCTATTGAAAAGTATTTTGATTGGCATAAAATAGTTGATTTTGTTCCTCTGTCATTTTTGATATGCTTGCCTGTTGTTTCTTCAATCTACATTCATCCTCAGTATGATTAAACTTCTTGCAATAATTGCATTATGATTTTCTTTTATGCCAATAATTCTTTTCTGCATGATTAGTTTTCTTACAAATTCTACGAGGAAGGAATTTATCTTTCCTCTCTATTTCCTTGGTGTTGAGAAGACTATTTTATCTAAAACTTCCTCCTCTTTTGTATTTTATAAAGGATCAAGATCTATGTTTTGATTGAAAAGCTCCTTCTAAAGAAGATTCATTTGTTCGAGACATTCTTTCTTCATGAATCTATAAAGAACTTATCAATTCTAGGATAGTTAACTGTGTGAGATCTTTTGATTCTTCAATCACAGTTACAACCATATCAAACTTTTTTGATAAACTAATCAACATTTTCTCTGCCACACGTTGATCAATTATTTTTTTCACCATATGATTTTAACTCGTTCACTAATTTTTTTACTCTAGAAAAGTAATCTTTGATGGTTTGTCTGTCTTTCATCTTCAAGTTCTCAAATTCTTGAATGAAAGATTGAAGCTTGACCTTTTTAGTTTTTTCATCTCCTACAAACTCCTTTTCTAAATCATCCCAAGCTTCCTTTGCTGAAGTAACATTCATAATTATTGGAAATTTTATATTTGTAACAGCAAGATGAATTTTAACCAAAGCTTCTGCATCCTTTTGTGACCAATCACACAGCTAGCCTTACAATGCAGCTACGGGTAGCCATGTTTTGCTTCAGTTAAACCGCTAGCCTTGAGTCTCCGCCACCAACGTATATGGCTACACTGACGATGTAAACATTCTGTGACTTTCGGATTCTAATTTAAAGAAGTCTACACCGCTTGCTTATTGTTCTGTATTGCTGGTATATTTTGGAAAGACAGTTTGTGTTTTATGACTTTTGAGATTCTTTCTTTTACTTATATATTCTTTGGCTTGTATTTGGAAAACAATTAACATTTGATGAATGATATTTGTGAGAGTTTGTTCTCTTGAGAACTTGTGAACTTATCAAGATTATTTCTTATGACGTTCAATTCGATTTTACACCTTTGTTCTTCTTTGTAATACAACTTAAGGTAAAGGTCCATCTTTTATACCTTTGGTTCGAGTTTGAAATACAATTTTAGGTTAAGGTTCCATCCCGATCTGTTTAGCTTTCTTGAAGGTTGTGCTTCTGCGTACTCTTGCTGGATTTCAAGTTTAATATACTTGATGTTTTCATCACATAATTTTCTATATGTACATGGCACATCGTACAATGTAGATCCAACATAGGGTTTATCTCAAGACATTGATTCACACTAGAATACCATCTTGTGATCTTCAAATACCTATTGATTCAATGAATAACTAGGTAATTTGGCATCAAATACACAATCCACACAAGGAATATGATATTTAGAAAGAAAGGAGTAAAATGCTCTCAAATATTTAATTCAACAAAAGATAATCATGTTTCTCTCGCACTAGGGTTCATATATAGAAGACAAAAGCAAACTCAAAAGTCTAAAAAAATAGAATAATTTAGATAACTAAAGCTGGATAGTATGCCAACGACCTAGGAAAATATGCCGGCGGCTTAGATTGAAAGGCTAGCGGCCTAAGAGCTGGCATAAGCCCAAATGAAGCGAACATGAACAAGTCCTCAAAGCTACCTATGAATGCATGAAGGTCGGCGGCCTAAGAGCCGACCTAGGCTGGATTTTGCCACTTCCTGTGATTTTTTTCACATAGTTGTTGGCCATCACTTCTGCTGCATCATCCTCCCCATGGTGAACAAAATTTGCCCTCGAATTGTCATCAATTGAATCATCACCATGATATGGAATGAGATGCTTCACATTAAACATGTCAGCTGTCCTGATATGGCTAGGGAGTCGAAGTCTGTAGGCATTGGGATTGATCTTCTTGATGATCTCAAATGGACCAACCTTCCTCGCATAAAGCTTATTATACTCACCTACTCGGAATCTATCCTTAGTGAGAATAGCCCATACAAAATCACCTTCATAAAATTCCAGGTGACGTCGCTTCCGATCAGCCAAGGCTTTATATTTACCTGTAGACTTTTCCAAGTTGTTGTAAACAGTCTTATGAATCTCTTATAGGTGGTGGGAAAAATCTGTTGCCTTGCCATGGATTCTAGTGTGATTAGGAATCATCATAAGATCTAGAGGCCCTCTTAGAATGATGGAATATACAATCTGGAATGGGCTAAAACCATTGCTTCGATTGACGACATGATTGTGAGTAAACTTGGCTTGTCTTAATTTTAGATCCCAACTCTTGATGTTCTCCCCTACAAGACTTCATAGAAGGTTACCCAAGGATTTATTGACCACCGCTATTTGACCATCAGTCTAACGATGGTATGCACTACTAAAGTTTAATTGGGTGTTGACCATCTTCCATAGAAGTGGCTCAAAAACCTGGAATCCCTATCAGACACAATAGAAGAAGGTAAACCATGTTATCAATACACCTCCCTCAAATATAACTGTGCCACACGCACAACATCAGCTGACCTTTTGCAAGGGATGAAGTGCACCATCTTTGAGAATCGATCCACTATCACATATATAGAATCGTTACCCCTTTGTGTCCTTGGTAAACCTAGGACAAAATCCATGCTAACGACCACCCATGGATGAGATGGCACGGGTAGGGGCAAATATAGCCCATCATTAGTAGCTGATCCTTCAGAGACTTGGCATACCCTACATCTCTACACAAATCTATCTACCTCCTTTCGAATAGAAGGCCAAAAATAAAATGCCAGGACTAAATGTAGTGTCCTATCTCTTCCTACATTTCCCTCATAATGTAGCTCTTAGATAATCTTAGCCCTTGGGCTACAATCAGGAATGCAAAGTTGATTCCCTTTAAATAGAAATCCATCTTGCAGCATAAAATCAGTGTTCTCCCCATTATGAATAGGGGCCAAAATACATGAAAAGAACGGATCAGATTCATATAAAGCTAAAAATGAATCAAAACCTTGGACCTCAACTTACATCTTGCTCAATAAAGTCCTCCGCCTGCTTAAAGCATCTACAACCCTATTTGAAGCCCCACTATTGTGTTTCACAACAAAGGTAAAACACTCCAAATATGCGACCCAGGAGGCGTGTCTAGCTGACACCTTGTCCTAACTATGAAGGTGTTTTAAAGCCTCATGATCAGTATACAAGATAAACTCTTTGTGGAATAAATAGTGCCTCCAATGCTTCAGTGCCTGTACCACAGCATAAAACTCAACATCATAAGTGTTATACCTCAATTTCGCCCTTGTCAACTTCTCACTATAATATGCAGTAGGTCTACTATTCTGGCTCAATACAACACTGATTCCCACTTTTGATGCATCTGAGTGAAGCTCAAAAGGCTGATGAAAGTTTGGAAGCACCAATATTGAGGCTAAAGACAAACGCCTCTTAATGAGCTCAAAAGATTCTTCTGCACCTTCTGACTACTCCAACTTCCCACCTTTCATGCAATCCATCAATGGAGCCATAATACTGCTAAAGTGAGGAATAAACCGTCTATAAAAAATGCTAAACCATGGAAGTTTCTCACCTCTGTAATGGAAGTAGGTCTAGGCCATTGCCGAATGGCATCCACTTTTGACTGGTCAACCTATAAACCTGCATAAGAAATCACATAACCCAAGAAAAGTACCTTGGTAGTCCTAAAGGTACACTTTTTATTAGCGATATAAAATTTCTCTTTGTGTAGAATAGTCAAAACCTCTCGTAGGTGTTGCTGATGCTGATCATGATTTGCACTATAAACCAGTATGTTATCAAAATACACGACAACACAGTTGCCAATAAGAGGCCTTAGAATCTAGTTCATCACTTGCATGAAGGTGTTAGGGGAATTTGATAGCCCAAATGGCATGACCAGCCATTCATATAATCCTTCTTTAGTCTTGAAAGCGGTCTTCCATTCATCACCAACCCGGATGCGGATTTGATGATAACCACTTTTCAAATCTAGCTTCAATAACACCTTTGCCCCACTCAGCTGATCAAGTAAATCATCCAGTCTAGGAATAGGAAATCTGTACCTGACTGTAATTTTGTTGATGGCACGGCTCACTACACACATGCACCAAGAACCATCCTTCTTGGGTATCAATAAGGCAGGAACAACATAAGGACTTAAACTTTCTCGAATAAACCCCTTCTCTAGTAAGCCCTCTACTTGCCTCCTCAGTTCTTCATGCTTAGATGGGCTCATTCTATAATGTGGCCTATTAAGAAGAGAAGCACCGGCTCTAGATCAATCTGATGTTAAATATCCCTAAGTGGTGGCAAGCCATCAGACAACTCCTCAGGAAATACATCTTGGAATTCACTAAAAAGGTTGGCTGCTCCCTCAGGAACTATTGTATCCCCAACTAGCTCCTCGCCCACCAGAGCAAACACCACTTCAGGTTCCCGTATCTCTTCTTCAAACTTTGCTAAGGATAACATAATAGAATTATTAGCCTGTTTCACAAGCTTGATTTCGCCAACTTTATTTAGCACAAGCATAATCCTGACCCCTTTCAATGTAAAGCTATAGGTATTAGCCCTACTATCATGGGTCACTCCTTTGTCAAACTACCATAGTCTACCCAGAGCAAGTGACAGGCATCCATGGTCACCACATCACACCAAATAGAGTCTTTGTATTTAAACCCAATAGAAAATGTGATGAAAGCACATTTTGAGACACTTACCTCTCCACCTTTCTTCAACCATGCTAGCTTGTAGGGTTTGGGATGCTGCTCAGTTTAAACCCCCAGTTTTTGCACAGCCTCTGTGGAGATGATATTCTCATAGCGGCCAGAGTCAACCATAAATCTGCATACCTTACCCAAAATGGTACAAGTGGACTGAAAGATATTGGTTCGTAACCAATCCTCCTTAGCAGCTTTGGGAGTCATGCAATATCTCCTCACTACTAATGTCTCCTGACCATCACCTTCTAGGAACTCCTTCCTATACTCATCATCAAAAACAGGCTCACTATCTTCTCTAGCTTCAAAAACTCCCTCCTCTTCACCTGTTTCTTCATTCTCAACAAACATCGCTACCCTCTTCTCCTCCTTCCTACACTCAGATTGCCTATGACTTGGCTCTCCACACTTAAAGCATTTCAAGCCACTACTGCTAGGACCACTAGGGTTTGGCCTGTTATTGTGCCCCACAGTACTCTTATTAGACACCCTACCACTAACATGATTCAACACTCCACCACTTTTTTCGTTACCATTACCTGTCATACCACTACCAGAAAACTTGCTACTAGACCGCTTCTGTTGCCTCTCAAGAATCAAAGCTCGCTAATGTGCAGCAGAGACACTCACAGGATCAAACAGATTCACCATATCCTGGATTTGTATCCTTAAACCACCAATATACCTTGCTACTAATTAATCCTTAGTCTCTTGAATTTCATTTCTAGCAATCAATTGGTAAAACTCAGATGTGTATTCGTTTTTTGACCTGCTACCCTGTTCTACGTTTTGCAACCTCTGATACATGATTCGTAGGAAGTTGTAAGTAGGAATTCTGCCCTTATATGTTTCTTCATCTTTTCCCAAGAGGTGATCTTTGGTTTACCCAACCTGACTCGGGTCAACTTTGTTTGCTGCCTCTAAGCTGTGGCCCTATCACGCAGTCGTGTTGCCACAAACTATACCCTTTTATCTTATGAGACGCCTTTGAAATCAAGAACTTCCTCTACAGTAGCTAGCCAATCAAGAAATTCCTCTGGCTATAGATTCACTCTAAACTCAAGAACTTCTGTTCTCATACCTACCTCTTATCTTCTCTTATCCTCCTCCACTACACAAACACTACCATGCTCACTTGGCAATCCTCCATACGAACCCCTTTTACTCATTGATGATACATCATCCTCTTCCTCATCAAACTCTAGAACAAGGTCAGGGTTTTGGTCACATCTAGGGTTAGCATTATGCTGATTTTCCATCATCACAGCCATACTCTCCGTGAGTTGTTCTACCATCTATCGTTCTTTTGCACCCATATGTTCATCCATCATCTGTCCAATCCGTTGATCCAGGTTGTCTTCCACTGCAACATGACATTGATTGACTTGTCCTCTGGGAGGCATCTTCTCCAAGAACGAATGCAGCTTTGATACCAACTAACGCTGCATACAACGTAGATCCAACCTAGGGTTTATCTCAAGACGTTGATTCACTCTAGAATACCATCCTGTGATCTTCAAATACCTATCGATTTAATGAATAACTAGGTAATTTGGCATCAAATACACAATCCACACAAGGAATATGATATTTGGAAAGAAAGGAGTAAAATGCTCTCAAATATTTAATTCAACAAAAGATAATCATGTTTCTCTCGCACTAAGGTTCATATATAGAAGACAAAAGCAAACTCAAAAGTCTAAAAAGATTTAATAGTTCGGATAACTAAAGCTGGATAGTAGACCGGCAGCCTAGGAAAGTATGCTGGCGGCTTAGATTGAAAGGCCGACGTAAGCCCAAATGAAGCGAACATGAACAAGTCTTCAAAGCTGTCCGTGAATGCATGAAGGCGGCTGGCAGCGTTGGGATAAAGGCTGGCGGCCTAAGAGCCGGCCTAGGCTAGATTTCGCCACTTCCTGTGATTTTTCTCCACATAGTTGTTGGCTATCAATTCTGCTGCATCAGTACACCTACAAGCAATTATTATTCGCTGGCTCAAATTAAATCAGTCCAATTCTTGTCATTCTAGAAACAACATTCCGAATTCTGTTAAGCCCACCTTTAATGAGCACTTCGACGGTACCATATTTCTGGTTCAAGAAAGGACAAAAAATCAAACTCTAGTCAGCTTCCTTCAGCACTCAAGAAATGTTATAATGGGAGCAGCTGATGCAGTTCGTTGGGTTGCTACAAAAGGAGCATTTGGAGAAGACAATCGTCCTCGCATGCGGATCACAATAGGTAGGCAATGCTTATGTGAATGACAGGCAATCCTTCCTAATTGTAGGTAAACTTCAGTTTAGTTACATAGGATTTTTTTATGGCTTTTGCTCGATTCTTCCATAACAATATCAACCAGACCATAGGGGTAAAAGGTCTTCCTAAGTCGACTCCACTCAATACAGGTTTGTCTTTGCAATCCACGATCGTTGGAGCCACACCCCTCTGCCACGGGTCACCATTCTTTCTCAAGATTGTATTGTGTGTGTGTATGTGTATATATATATATATTTATTAAACCTAATAATTCATGTCTTCTCCATGGGTAAAATTAAAGGATCAGTTCCGAGAAACGAATTGGCACAAGAACTACAAGTAAACCATTTTATGGTATTCACCAACAAAAGAGTTCTTCCACTTCGACTTTGATAGCATGTTTTTCGACTTCAAGCTAGTAAAATCTCTCTTGACATCTTCTTCTTGTGTTTTTTAATAAATAAACAAGGAGAGCCTCTAAAAGAGATATACATAAATTATATACACCAGTTCGGTACACATTTTTTTATATGATTCTTTCAGCAGTTCTTGGGGTCCATGCATATACCAATATACATAGTTTATAGACATGATTTGATTCAATCCAATATCCTAGTTTGCTGCATACACTGCTTAATTGAATCCTGCCTGGTATAAAGCATTAGGACATTCAAAGTGATCAATAGATTGTTCCACTTCCCGACAGTTCAAGTCTACTCCTTTAGGAGAGAAATCAACATCATTTTGATATTGGTTATTCAAATCAAGCATGGCTGACGGTGCTAACTTTCTTGTTTTAGAATTGATCTTTTCCATACGAAGACTAGCCTTTTTCATGGAAGCTTGACCAATAAAATCTTCCTTAGAAACCACACTTGAAATTCCTCTTCCTTCCAGCAGCTTGATTGCTTCTTCCCAAATCACGCTGCCCGTCTTCGTGGTAGACATTCTTTAATGATAGTTCAACCAAGGTTAAACTGCATTTGTGTATTTCCTCACCGTCGTTGATTACGCCCCTGTATTTCTCTTCTGCACTGTATATATAATATAATATAATAATTTTTAAAATTTATTTTTCTAACAACTACCTCATCTTTGTCAATAATTATTTCAGACTATTGACACCACGGTGGCTTCTTCTGTCTTCAACTGATGCTAGCAACCAGAGTATAAAGGTAAAGAAATTTTCTTCCTTCCACTGTATCGGCTATATGCATCTCCTTATTATTATTTATATAATATCATTCATATAAGTTGAACCATAGGCTTCAGGTCTAACCCTCTCGCAATACATGTCGATATGCCTATATATTTTTATGTGTAGAAGGAATCAATGACTGCTCCTCATATATATATATATATATATTGTTGCCATGACTTTGTCTTTCTCAAATGCCATATAGCAGGTATCAACACCAGCGATCATCGGATAGAAGCGGCATACTTCGATGGTACAAGATTCATATCATCAAAACGAGATCCTCCATCGCAAGCTACAACTATTTGCTTAGATTCTTGGCTAGTACATCCGCATCAAGCACAAGTAACACATCTTTGTCTTTAATTTATTTACCTTCTTTCTTTCCGTAAGTAACATTAAACCACCAGCACCCCCTTCTTTTTTTTCTTTTTCATATACATATACATATGTATATATCCACTTGTTTTTAGCAAATGGAAACTTGGTTCCATCAGTTCTAAATGTTTTGTCCTTTCCTTTGCAGACATCATCTCAAATAAGGCCAAAAAGAGTTGATGATGAAAGAGGCGAAGAATAGTTAAGCTCGACATATTGAAGTTGTCAAACCAAAGGGGACGAAAAGTAGTCAAGCCACCGGTGCTCAAGTTGTCAGGTACAAGGGCACTCATCGCAGTCAAACACTAAATACAAAAGTCATGAAGCAAGCTCAAGTTCTAAGGCTATAGCTTTCAAGTAGAAGGAGGTCAAAGGCAAGCACATCGAAGTCATCAAGCGAAGGGACTTACTAGTGTGCCAAGATGGCAATTCGCCACAAATCCAACTTCCACGACACCAATGGGTGGATGACACTATTTCTAAAGATATGTTCTGGGACAAAGCTTCTCGCCACAAGTTATGTGCAACTCCCCCTACTGATGGTGATTTTCGAATAATTGAGCTCGAGTCGCGTGCCGATTCTAGGAACACCATCAAGGGAGACTCAACGTTATGTTTCAAGAATGAGCGGAGGGAGTTGCCTCTTTCTAGTACACACTTTGCGCTTCTTAAGGAGCCATCACGTGGATGGAGTGATTGGATAGACTACGTCACTGACCAGCCGAAATATGTAAGCCTCCTAAAATAAGCCAATGTTTGTAGCAGCATCATCACCTCCTCCTGCTTGTGGTTTGTCAGCATGAGCAAGATGGAAGTGTGGTGTGCCATCATCTCTCATTGGAGAACCTAGACTCATATATTCATCAACGCATGGGGGGAGATATCACCAACTCTCAAAGATATAGTCATGCTTTTAAACCTACACTGTTCTAGGCTGACTAATGCTGCTGCGGCTATGACTTCATACAAAGAGCGCAACCTCAAAGCATCTTTATTAGAGGCCCAAAAGCTCGCCCGTGATGATAAGAAGAAACCATGTTTCTCTACTTGGATGGCACACATATTTGAAGATTAGAGAAAGAACATGTCTTAAGTATTGGGACCAACTTATGGAAAGGAGTGAGTCCTTTCTTGCATGTTTATGTTGTTAACTTGTATTTAACTTTTCTAACTAACACATTTCTCTCTTGGTTCTTTGATGTACAGATATGAACTTGCAGCCTTTATTACATTTCGGTTGTCACTATTCATATCTACCCCCCTTTTACCTTGGACTCTATATCAGTGCCTTGACCTGTACCACCAAGCTTTTTTCTGTTCCAAGGGTAGATATGTGAATGTGTCACATGTGGACTTACTTTTGTAGCAGCTATTCTTTTGTGAATGAGATTATAACTACCTCACATCATCGGCTATCAACAGGGTTCGAATCTCGCCTCTCCTTGAGCATAGGTATGGATCGGAGTGGAAGTCAACCAGCCCTTCTATAGCTCATTGATGTTGAAAAGGAGTTCATGTTTCGCCCTTTTGTCAAGCATCTTGAAGGTTATCAAGATAGCGATGGGCTTTATCATCCAGGTTCCAAAGGTGAGGTTCTCTTAATCGACAATTACGAAAGGTTGGATGAAAGTCAAGCTAGTTCATGTAGTACATCCTAGGGAGCTTGCCCTCTTTGCTCGACGATGGAGATTTCAATAGGCAATTCCTAGAGTAGAGAGTCATGGTATATTCTCTACATAGGGTAGTGCGCCAGTTTGGCTTTGACCAAGGAGTGCCACGTCTTCTCAACATTGCATAGAGCTTTGATTCCTGCTGCCAATCACTCTCACAAAATGACTTCAAGAACATTCATCCTACAGCGTGGTAGCTATTCTTTCCTTCTATGGAGCATCATGGAGTTGCTTTTGCTGGTTGGCTAACATACTGGTCCAATTGTATAGCCGTCTTTCGTGATTATTCCTTTTCATCAATAGATGACACATTACACACTCTAATCATCCATCGCCATGAGTTATATCTCAAACTACCAAGGAACAGGTACTAAGGTCGGCTGGTAATATTCAGGTAGTTGAAGAGCTTACATTGGACAAATCAGAACCTTCTTCCAATGGGACTCTTTCAAAATCAGAGGATAATCATCCACCAACTTAATTAGTGGATTATAGGCCGGTGAAGCATGTACTCATTGAGGAGGTAATAAATTTTCTTATGTATAACTTGTTCTTACTCTTCTTTATTGTTTAATTCTTTCTTTATTTGCATTTTTCAGGTTGACACAAATTCTCTTCTAAGTTCACATCAGTCAAGTGGTGTTGTTATGCCCATGTTAGTATCAGATGATGACGAATATGGCTTGGATAAGATTGATTATGACTTGTCTCCAAACCCTTGTGGTGACGATGAAAGTAACGCTAGTAACACTGAAGAGCTCAATTTTGAAGATGATGAGAATACTCCTAATGAGGGAATCAAGAGCACACTTAATGTCGATGCACCTATTGAGCTCCATCCTCCCCTAGTTGCTAGCATGTCTTGTGAAGATATGGCCGCAACTTCAGAGGACCATGCTGCATTAGAGGAGATAACTTTGTTTCATGGCTTTACTGTGCCATCTCATTTGATAGTGCTCTTAGAGAATCTTAATGCCATGGATAGAGAATTCTAGGCTAGCTCTCCTATGTTGGAGACAGATGTGGGTACTGCAATGGTAAGGATGATTGGTAAAGCCATGCTACGGATGGACAGATGATGGAGTTCTTTATCAATCACAGAACTTGAGAAACTTATCAAATGTATTAAAGGGGCTTGCATGTTGCAATTCAAAGTTGATAGCTTGTGGTTTGTTGCTGGCAAGGCTAAGAGATTGCTGAATTACAGGGATGCTAAGGGGCATCATGACATGTTGATAGTGAAGTTACAGGAGCTTCAAAAAGCGATTTCAGTAGTAGAGGCTAAGACAGAGACTGCATTAGGAGATGAAGACCTAGATTATATCATGGGCTTCAATTGCCAACCCTAGTTTAGATTTGGTATTACTATCTTGTTTCCATTTTTTGTCGAACCATATGCAGGGACATCTAATTTGAGATGAATATACTACTTTTCTTGATTTTTTCAAATTCCTTTGCCTGTGTTGCCATGTACTTGCCTGATTATTTGTATTTGTGTATATCAAAATTCCACTTAGGCTATTAGTATGTGCTTGCATTTAGGAAGCGATGCTTTCACTAATAGTAGTGATTCATGAAGTGCAAATGTATGACTCTTATGTCGTGCATCAAAGCAATGCTCTCAATTGCTAGCAACAATATTATTATCACTAGGGTGATAGATCGATCACGCTTTGAGCAACAATAGTATTACATGCTAGATAGGCTTGCTACCCTAATAATCGAGTTTAATTGGTTAAGAGTGTATTGCCTAATACTTAATCATTCATTGTATGTTTCTAAAACATTTGCAGTATTTTAGGTATGATATCATGTTGCCATGTGCCTAAGAGATGATGCTTCTACTAGTTAACATGTTGCAATCATGTCGTCACGCACCTTAAAGACTATGCTTTTACTAAGTGGCAGCAACGTATATAATTAATACTTTTACTTTTTGTCGTGTTAACTATCTTTGTGTGCTAAGGAGATATATCTCTAACTTTCCAGGAGCAAAAGAAAATTAATAATGTAATAAGAACAAGAAAAAGGAAAAAAATTGTGCTGAAAAGGCTTTGAGAATGTAAGCCATAATTTAATTCAAATCACAGTGAAAGTACATATATTTATTTACATATGAAATTTCTTGATATATTGGAAGTTAATAGGTGCTATGACTTTGTCGTTGGTTAGACTCAGAAGCTTGTAGTAGCCGCTGTCATGAACTACATGAATGACGAAGGGGCCATCCCACTTTAGCATGAACTTAGGTGCTGGAATACCTTGCTGCACATGCTCTACTGTGCGAAGTACAATGTTGTCTTCTTGGAACGATTGCTTCCTAACTAAGCGGTCATATGTAGTGTGGAGTTGCTATTGATAGTTGGCGAGGTTGCATTTAGTAGTGTCTCGCCTTTCTTCTAATGCCTCTAAATCCAACATACATAGAGTATTCGGTTCTAGATTTGCGTTGTTAGCTAATCATGCAGAGGGAACCAAGATCTCTATGGGCATTATTGCTTTCGACCTATATACGAGGGAGAACGATGTTGTTTGTGTAGACTGTGCTTGGAAGTCCTATAAGCCTAGAGTACTAGTGGGAACTTGTCATGCCTTCCTTATGATTGTCGTGCACCATACGACTAAGTACCTTCAAGAGTGTCTTATTGGTGCTTCTACTGTCCATTTCTCTTGGGATAGTAGGTATAGACTTCACATGATCAATGTTATAGGAAGTCAATAGTTGTCGGATATGCATGTTGATAAAGGGTATTCCAAGAGAACATGCTTTGGGATTCCAAAGTGACATATGACATGCTTTTTCATGAAACTTGCTGCTATTTGTCTGGTAGCTTTCTTTAATGGGATTGCCTTTACCCACTTGGTGAAACACTCTGTCCCTACTAAAATCCAAATACAATGCTTTGATGGTGGATAGATCGAACCACTCAAGTCAAATGCCCAAGTGTGGAATGGCCATGGAGTAGTTCATTTATAGCTAAGAAAGCATCTTTAGACATGGTTGGCTAATAATACCCTGCGCATTAAATGCGACAATACAAGGGTGGCCCTTCCTCGCCACACCAGATTTTGTGGTATTTCTTTAGCTTAAGATGAGCTTACTTTACACAAATGCATCATGCTAGGATGCCTTCTGGACCTTTGATGTAGTGGACATCATTGATGAGAGTAAAATTCTCTAAAATTGACATAAAAGTTGCATTGGACTATGCTAGCTATGTCTTGATGGGTACGCGCCAATCATTTTGTGCTTCCTCTTCTTTGTCTACTAAGTGTGAACCAATATAGAGAATGGATTTCTTAATCACTTGAACATTCAAGCTATCTTCTTCAGTTTGCATGAGAACCTTAGTAGCTAATGTTGCTAATGCATTTGCATAACAGTTACTTGACCTTAGTGTGCTCATATCTTACTAAATTGAATTTCCCAACGAGAGCTTGCACTACAGCCCTGTAAGGTACAAGTATTGGTTCTTAAAGGGAAAATTCGCCATTTGCTTGCTTGATTATCAGATTTGAGTCACCGTAAAGCATAGGTATGATGCTCTGGCATTCTAAGTAGAAATGAGTCCAAAGAGGAGTGCCTCATACTCAACCACGTTGTTGGTGCAATGAAAGTCTAACTTAAATGCCAGATGACATCTCCAACTATCTCCTAACTAGTTGGAGATGTCAACACTACTCTAGTGCCTCATCCAATATTGTTGGGGGAGCCATCAAATTGTACCTGCCACTCCCCGTCCATTTCCACCATCATTAAGCCTTCATGGAATTCTACTAGGATTTGACTCGTGGTATGAGTTCCATTTGTGGTAGGAAATTATGCCAAGAGATCAGGTACAACTTAAGACTTGATGGCCTTTGGTGGCACGACATAAGTAGCCATTTAGTAGTCCAAACTGATAAGGCCGATCGCGACATCAAGTATTTAATAGGATTGGAGTTAGCGATAAGATTGACTTTGTATGCCAAGAAGTAGTGTTGAAGTTTCTATGTCATAAAGACTAGCGCGAAGTAGTGCTTCTCGCTTGTTGGGTAATTAATCTCACTTTCTTGATGGGAGCGACTCAGGTAGTATACCCCGACACTCCATACCATCAATTTCTTGAGCCAATAAGGTGACAATGGATTTATTAGTAGATATTAGGTAAAGAATCATTGGTAAACACTTGACTGGCATAGTCATTCTTTGTGGGGAGGTAAGTATCCCTTTAATCTTTGGCATTGTCTCCTCCTAAGGTTGCCCCCATTAAAATGAGCTTCCTTTCTTCATGAGGTGTTGTAAAATGTTTGAAATTTCTGCCAATGCAGGTATAAATCGCCTAATATAGGAGACCTTCTCTAAGAATGTCTTCAATCCTTTTGGTTTGGTTGGCGAAAACATGGACCGTATGGCCAGTACCTTAGATGGATCGACATTGATCCCTTATTTATGAACAACGAATCAAAGGAATTTTCTTGATGACACACCAAACATGCACTTTAGTGGATTCATATGTAGATTATAAAGTTGACATCTTTTGAATACCTTTTGTAGCTGGAATAAATGATCGGCTGCCTTTCTAGACTTGATGACTGTATCATCAACATAATCTTCCATGAAATCATGCATCATGTCATGAAAGAGTGTAGTCATTGTCTTAAAATAAGTGGCGTCTGCATTCTTAAGCCTAAAAGGCATGATGGTGTAATGGAAGTTTCCTACTAGTGTTTTAAAAGCGGTGCATTCAGCGTCTCCAACAACCATCTTGATTTGGTTATACCCACTAAAAACATCCATAAACGAAAATAGCTCGTGGCCTACTATGGCATCTACTAGCATATCTATGTTGGGAACTGGGAAATAATCCTTTGGGTATGCTTTATTGAGATCATGGAAGTCAACACAAACATGCATCTGTCCATTCTTCTTCTTTATTGGCATGATATTAGCTAGCTATGTAAGGTGTTAGATTGGCTTGATAAAAATAGCTTGAAGAAGCTTTTCAATTTCTTCCCTTATTTGGAGTTTAACCTCCAGACAAAAGATACGTTGTGTTTACTTGATAGGCTTAGCCCAGGAGAGCACATCTCTATAATTCTTGACTAATTACACTAAATTGACCTTAATCTCCGGCAAGTGGCTATTGTTAATGAAGATAGTGGGGCTTCTCCTAGTCCTGCTAGGTCTAACTCTTTAACCTCCTCTACTTGAGGTTTCATCTGATCTTGCAATTGTTTGGGGGGGGGGGGGGGGGGGGGGGGGGGGGTGTGGGGTTGGGAGGGTAAGGATTGTGTTTCTTATATCATCATGGGATCTAAAGATGACACGAAAGCTTCTTCAAATCCTGTACACCGTCATAAGTAATATACCATTTTCCTATTGGGTCTAACAAAACTTTCAACCTCATTAAATTGCTTCTACTTCTTCTTACCTCCACAAGAACCACGTCTCTTTTTATTTTGTTTCTCCTGAGTTTGCTCCTAGGTAGTGCTATGCTTTGTTGAGATCACGGATAGATGTAGGGTTCTTGCTGATAGTGGTCACGCATGTGTTGCGTGATCTCGTGCCTGGCACGTGACTTCGGAGTACTACTGGAGGGTTTCGCTATAGCTGTTTCTCCTTCCTCTGCATACTCATCAAAGAAGGTAGCTTTAATGAGGTATGAATCATTGTATTCAAAAGGGTTCTTTGTTGTGGTTGAGATTTCTTACGTACATGTTTACTTTAGTAAACAGTATTGCATTTTCATGTGCACGTGCCATTCTTTGCACAGGTTGCACTGTACTACATTCCCTGTATTGTCTTTCAGAGATTTGGGTGAGTGCAGTTACTGCCACAAGCTGTGCCTCTTCATCAAACCCCAACAAGTCAAAGAACTTCCTAAAGTTGGTGGTTTTTATTAAGGCAGCAACCAATGTAGAACTTGTGCCTTGATCATCATCTATTGGCATTTATTTTTCTTCTTATGCCTCGGTCTATGGCACTTCTTCCTCTTCAATCCTCAAATTGTGGTTGACAACATTTACTGTACCCCACTAAGCATTGTGTGTGGGGAGTGAATTGTTGCGTACGTCGTTACCCTCAATGATGAGCTCTCCATTGTTGACTCATTCATTGAATATCTTCTTGAGTGTCCAATGCTCTTTAATGGGATGACCCATGGTCCTGTGATATCTACAGAACTTCAGATCATTCTTCTTTATCGCATCAGGAAGGTGCTTGACCCTTGGGAGCTTGATGTTTCCGTCTCTCAACCATTGGTCAAGTATTGCATGAACCTTGCCCATAAGGCAAGGAAATGAGAGAGCACTCTTTGGTTATCGTTTCTTGGCTTCTTGCCATCTCTAGAACCTTCTCCTTAGATTAAGCTAACGTTGGTAGCTTTCTTTTGAAACATTCCACCATCTTCGTGTTGTCTGGATATGGAGTTGTTGGTCCTTCGTGCATTCTCAACGAGAGCAGCAAAAGAATACAGATTGAGTTTTCAAGGTAGATGGCGTATTCGGTGAGCATCCCTTGGATGCAGATCTTAATCAATTCCTTCTCATCACAGACGTCTTGAATATCCAAAAAGCGTTCTCTAAAATGCTCAATGTAGTCCATCAGATCTTCCTTCGACTTTTGTCGTGTTCTTCCCATATCAGTGATGGTGACTCGCTCTTGAGCAGAGAAGAACTTCTCTAGGAATAACTTGCACATGGTTCCTCATGAGTCAACTGACCTTAGGGAGAGATTGACATACTAGGTGTATTCCTTTTCAATTAGAGACTTAGAGAATTCTTTCAGCTTCAAGTCATCGTCAAACCCATAGACTTCCAATGTTTTGATGAATTTGAGCAGATGTTCTTTAGCTCCACCCTTCTTGCCATCGAACAACATGAATTTAAGACCAACATAATCCTTTAGATAAGGTTTTGTAGCAATTTTATGGTAGTACAAAAGCTTCATATCTAGCACTTTCGCAGAAGACTTAGCTTGAATCTCCTTCATATAAATGTCCAAGTCTTCCTTTATTATAAAGTATTCCCTTGGCGTTGACATTGATGGTATAGTTGGTATAGCTAATGCAACCGGTATAGTTTGTGCGACCGATGCATTGGGAGGAGTTAGTGCTTGAGAAAAATTAGAGTTAGGTGAGGAAATGGTCTCACTCAGGCTAGCATGAGAGTGCACATGTGAGGATGATGACCCGCCAAGTTGAGATCTTGTATTGTTTGCTTTGGTTGTTAGGTGCTACTCGCTTGCAACCTATAGTGATTGGGTTTGCACATTCACCTCTTTAGGTGTATTAGCTTGAATGGCAGGTGCAATGGCAGGCTGAGATGGAAAGGGGGCGCTTTGCTGCATAGCGGGGATAGGGCCTGGAAAGGCTGTACCTTAGAGTGCATTAACATTAGTAGCCATCCCTAATATGAAACGAGTAAATGTAATCAAGAACTGGTTTAGAGCCCGGGTGTTCTCTTGTATGGTTCGTGTCATCTCTGCATTACTTTCTTGTATTGCATATGATCTATGCATTGTCAAAAATGATGCCTTGCATGTTGGTAGTAGGATAAATGTCGACGTTAAGGTTAGCATCTTCCAATGCTAGCATATCTGGATCAATGATGTTGGGGTTAGGGTTGCCAATACCCTAGTAGAGTTGCTAAAATGTAGATGTGGGGTTCTTGCTAATTGTGGTCATGCATGCGTCGCGTGGATCTCACACCTGGTACGTGACTTTGGAGTACTATAGAGGAGGTGACATTTGATGACAAGATGGCTTGGAGAGGATGACAAGGGAGGAGAAATAGGTGGTCTCAGTATCTTAAATGCACAAGTGATTGATAAGAGAGCTTGAGTAGGCCTCACGCATCAACCTTACAGTTCTTGAGTAGTTGGGAGTAGAAATCGCTTGAGTTGCCTTATTTGATCTTCCTGAATAGAAGCTTTTCTATAGAATGTTGTTTACCTTCTCTCTTCAAAAGTTGGAAATAAGGAGGAGTGACTGAGTATTTATAGGCACTTGGCATAGATGACAACTGTCAGATCACCTTAGTGATTGACGGATGAGATGGAGCAAGCTCAATTCATGATTATCTTGAATAAGCTCCTCATGGGCCAAGGCTAATAGTCAGCTCCTGCGTGCATGAGCCGGCTTGAGAAAGGTTAGATGTGGTGGACTGGTCCAACGTTTCCTATTCCAAGCTCACTAAGCCAAATCTTCCTAAGCCATCCCAATAACTGAACTAGATTCGTTGGGCCATGTTACCTAGCCCACGAGTCAAGCCCAAATAAATACATAATAATATATATATATATATTTAAAGCCTCATAACACCATTATATATATATATATCTCCTTTAACTTTTTTAATCCAAATTAATATATAGAGCTCCATAATTTATCAACAACCTATAACATACAGTGAAAATTAAAACTTGTATACTAGTATAATATGTACTAATTACATGTTTATTATACTTTTATTATTTTTGTTTTGATTGTAGTGTTTCCTTACCAACCCACATTATAGCAAAAACATTATGTGATAGAAGACTAAAATTGCATGTCAAGGAAGTAGCTGCCACTGTGCTATTTAATATTACACATACACTATAGTGTAGGCCGTACCGACGATGTGTGTGCTAAAATATAATAAGATGGTAAAATTAAAATTTAAAATAGAAAATAGTAAAGAATTCTTTTAAATGTGTTAAAATATAATATGACAATGGAATTGAAATTTTGAATTAAAAAAATAAATATTTTTTTAAAAAGAAATAATTTACCTGCATAATATGAAAGAGAGGGGTAGGGAATTTAGGGGAAGGGGAAAATAGAGAGAGAAGAAGAAACCATATAAACATGGGGGGAGGGGAAGAGGGAGAGGGAGAGGGAGAGGGAGAGAGAGAGAATAAGAAAACTGTTAAATGTAAAAAAACATTAGAAGAGAAAGAAAATATGATATGAGTATTGGCTATATATATGCACACACTAGCGGTCAATACACTCATGATGTGCGTACTAAGAAAATAAAAACATTGAAATAAACTATACAATGAATTAATTTTTTTAATTATTAAATCTATTAGAGAACAATAAGATATTGCAAAAGAAATTATGCAAAAAGAGCAGTTATTTATTAAAAAAAAAAAACTTATAGTTTTATTTGAGAATTAAATAATCATGCATAGAATAACCACATAAAAAACTAACGCCAAGGCCCTTCTCTTTCTTGAATAATATTGATAAAAGATAAAGATGCCATGTGGTTTTAATTTTGTTACTTTTTTTTAATATTCTTCAAATAAATAGATACCATATAAAATGAAGTTAGAAGGAACTTCAACTCTAATTTTAAAAGTAAGCGTGTGTGTGTGTGTATGTAATTTGTAGTGCTTTCTTTTGAAAAGTTGAGATGAAACATGATAAGACAAACCAAAAATGCGAAAGATATAAAATATGAAAAATAAGATCAATAATGGAAAAAAAGAAGAATATAGTCCCAATCCTCAATAATAAGATTAATGTCATGATTAGAGTGTGATTTAATTTACAATTGACATTAAAATCTATAAATGAATAAACCATAGGAAATAGCTTGCAATATACAGAGATATCTTTTGTTATTACTATCAATTCTCAAATCTTATAGCAACATAAAATTAAAAATTTCAATTATAGGTTTTCTTAAGGAAAAAAGAAATATAAAAAAATGTTTTTTATTTTCCTTTATCATAATGGAAAATCAAATCGAAAACTTATCTACATAGTTCTAATCTTATACTTTTTGCACCGAGAAATATTTAAGAATTAGTAAATCTCTATTTGCTTTTAGTATATGTATGGTAGGATTGCTTTAGTTGGCTGATCAGGTGTTATAAATGCAACATTGACTTGAGAGAGGTCTTTATTTATTGACACCTGTATAGATGTCACAGAAAGAGGCGTAGGAGGAGGAATAGGTAAACTCAGTTTCTCAAGTGCATGAGTGTGATAGAAGATCAAATAAGATATATTTGATTATCCTTGACTTGTTCTTTGTGAAGTAATTGTTTTGATTCTTTTTGGAGTTATTTCGGTAGAGTTTTTGCATTACTCTTAATCTTAACTAAACGTAGAATTCTCTCTAAAATAAAGGGAGGAACCTCTCATTTATAGATGGTGAAGATTGATGCTAGCCATTGGATCGTAGTTAAACAAACGGTCAAGACTAAGTATTGCTGGTGACCTAGATCATTTTATAATAATTCGACGACTGATATTGAAGCCCTTTTTCTTATAATAGTAGGTTGGGCTGGAAATGTGCTGATGGCTTTTATTATATAAAAGAAGCCCATTTTCAATATAAAAAGGATGAAGACTTATTTTATTTCACAGAAATACTAATTAATCAAATAAAGCCTAAATTAACCTAGGAAGATATTTTTAGGGTATACTTTTTATGCACGAGAAAACTATATTAATTTAAGAGTGGAAGGAATTGGTCTGGTAATCCCTGTTCCGAGCTTATCGAGTCAAATCTCTATACAATATTCCTTATTAGACTCAGTCTTCTAAGCCCTATCACTACTTAGAAGATAGGCCCGTGGCATTAAATTGAGCTAAAAGCTCAATTACCGAAATGACCCTCTATGGCGTGTCAATGTATACATAATAGGCTAAAGGAAGCTCATTTATTTCCATTATTTCAACAGTTGAATAATGGTGTAAAGATATACTAAAATTAAATTTTTTATGCATATAAAATATCGACGCTTTTATATTTAGCGAAAGATTCCAAATATTTTATTCTGCGAAAAATCGAAGCCTTTTTATTCTACCCAAAAGGCTCAAATTCAATTGTTTATTACAAACTTTCTTAGTAAGATTTTAAGCCCGATTAACAGGAAAAAAATGGGAAATAATAAATCCTTAAGCATGAGATTACAAATTCTTTAATCCATAAAATACCAAAAAAAGTTGAATACCACTTGTTGATGATCTAATCTAGAACAAAGGCCACTTCAAAAAAGTGAAACCTATAAACAAATTGGATCAAACACTTGGGCCAAGGCCCTAACCATGCCAACCAAAACATAAAGCCCCACTTGGATACTTGATGCCTCAACACTAAGCCCTTTAGAGCTCAGTCAGCCTTTTACTCAATGCCTCTTGGCACCTATTCTTTGGTTAGGCTCGGCATATACGATGGTGGAAGAGTAGGTCCACCCCATATCCTCTACAATTGCCTAGGATCAGTTGACTTTCCTTGGAAACAATAATGTCACATTTATCACACTCTACAAATATTATTTACATGCTTATCACCATAGTGGTTGGCTTTAAGCATTGGAGTGGTTATGCTAGGTTTAAACTGGTATGCCACTAACCGAGTTTCTAGGTTTCTATTTTTGTTGGCTCACCATCACCACAATCCAAACCTAGATTCATTATATTCAGTCTCTATTGATTCAAGCTAACAACACCACTGGAAATCATATTAATAAATCACATTGACAAATTGTATAGCAAATAGGATGCAAATCGGATGTTCAGAGAAAGAGAGGAGGGAGAGGGAGAGAGAGAGGAAAATTTTAAATGCAGTGGAAAATTATATTCTAGATGGTTAGCAAGAGAGAGAGAGAGAGAAGAATGGACAGTTACCATATCAGCTGGACGAAAGAGGAAATATTTAAAGAAAAAAAATAAAAGGAATAGTTATAAAGAGAGGGAAAAACTTTTAAAACTTTATTATTTATTATTGTTGTCGAATTGAGGGTATTCCCTTAATATAATATAAATATATCATGATATTTAATAATTTATAAGTAAAATATATATATATATATGCAATGGGTCTGGTGATTATTATTAATTTTTTTTTTGTTGCATTTGGCTTGAATTGATGATTAAAAGAAGAAAATATGTAAATATATAGGTGGTGAGAGAATGTAGTGGTGGGGCAATGTGAAAAGAAGAGGGATAATTTTGTGTACTAGTAGTGGTCTTTATGTTACATGTAAAAATTTAAATAAATCAACATTTAGAAAAAATAATATAATATATTAACTCAATGAAACTATATAAAAAATATAGTATAATATAGCAACATATATAAATCATATATGAAACAACCACACAACAATTGAAAATAACAAAGGAATTGTTAATAAAAACATAATCGTTGGCATATTGTCATTTGCTGATCACAAAAAAAAAATTTAAAATGATTGTATGGGGTTATTTTAAGAGTAAGGTGTGGAAGAAATTTTTGTAGTTGTTAAATATTCAGTATTAAAAGATAACTATTTTGTTTGTATTTGAAAATTCTTAGATATATTTCCTGATCTTTGACATCGATTGTTAGGAATTTAGGGATCAAAGAACAACGAAAATAAATATATTTTTCTTAAAAATACAAACCCTAAATCCCCAATTTCAGATCCATGCGATTCAATCAAATTACAATGGATAGAATTACATCTTTTTTTATCCTTTCACTTCTGGAAATTCGAAGTTGAGATGTTGCAAAACGCGAACACTCTCTACTGTATCCACACGAATGAATTTCCAATTGGATCTCTGTATGTGTGCTGAAATCTCTCTCAAAAGGGCTTCTCTCCTTTTAGGTTACAGAGTTTCTCTATAATTTCTAATGTGACTGCAAACCTCTGTAAACCCTAGAGATGACCATCACCTCCTATTTATAAGATAAAATCATCATGGACGATTTACCCCTAATCGTATTAAGGTTTCATGTTGACTTTATAAATGACAAATTTAACTCGCCAATTAAATATTTATTAATATTGATCTAATTAAGATTAATAAATGCTTAGTTAATTCCCAATATAGTTATATATAATAACTCATAATCTAATTAATCCATTCTTTGTGTCTGACCATGTAGATTCACTTAATGTTAGCAGTAGCCCTAAAACACCTTTTAGACCTATAAGACATAATTGGTCTCTAGCAAGACATTATACTTACCCAAATTAAGTGAAGATTGGTGATTCGACTTTACCTATTAACAGTCAGTTATTTAATCCTTTTGTTACATGATATCTTATAATTAAACATAAGGTGTAGATCAATACACTCTTATATTGTTTAATCACATATTTCTTGATTCCATAGTATGACTGACTTAAACAAATGATATTAACAACTCCTTATCAATTCGTTCGAGCATGACCATGTATTTCTCAATCTTACTTATCAAGAGCCCCAAAAGATATCTCTCTCAAATTAATAAGAGGAACAAATCCCATCTTAATCACTCAACTTCCTCTAGATAATTTATATTATGCCCAATCTCAACCTTTATAATTATCCAGTTAAAGATATCATTTAATTGAGTCAAAACACAATATTTCTCATGTTGGAATCTATGGTAATTTCAGGTCTAAGGACTAAAACAACACTATCAATAAGAAATACTTATTGCATTGATCCATATAGTATTCTCATATTTAGTCAATCCAATACAATGTACTCTTACATGTATTCATGTGCTGAATTGATATCTCATATCCATGATCAGTAAAACATGATCATCATCCAGCCAACATACTAGTCTTAATTCATTATTATTCCATATAATGAATGATAAGGATAATTTAGAATAAAGCTATTTCTCACCTTATGGTTTTACTATTAAAGTTACATACTTTAATGACATAAGGAATAACCAATTTATTCTAGGAATAATACTTTATTAAAGTAAAAGGCCAATAATAACTTTGATAAAGAAAATGACATATATATTATAATGATAATAAACATTCAAATGACATAGAATCCATATGGCTTAGGGCACATCACTAGCACCGATCACATCTAGAACTAAAGGTTTATGTATCTTTAAATAAAGTTAGCCAATAGAAGCCACATTCAAGAACTTTATGTGTAGTTCTATTAGCATTATGATGACCACCAATTAAACCAGAATGACAATGTGCTAAAATCTTCCATCCTTTGGACCTAAATACGCATCTTCTCATAACCTGATCAGCATAAACCTAAAAGAGGTAAGGATCATCCCAAATATAATACTTTAAATCAAAGAAAAACTTTTTCTTTTGATGGGTGTTGAACTCTTTAGGGATTATTTTAGCCACCAAGTAGTTATCGATATCAGCAAACCATGGTGTTTCATTATCCAAAACATTGTTTATCCCTATAATAGTGTACAACCTCTCCTTTGGAAAAGAATCATGTATTTCATCCTCATTTAGTCTCTCCAAGTTTGGGTTATCTAGCCTAGATGAGTGGTCGGTTGCTAGATTCTCAGCTCCCTTCTTGTCTTTAATCTCAATATCAAATTCTTGTAATAACAAGATCCATCAGATTAATCTAGGTTATGCATCCGCTTTTGAAAATAAATATTTTAGAGACGAATGGTCAGTATAAATAGTAGTTATAGATAATATTAGATAAGATCTAAACCTATCAAAGCCAAAGACTACCACTAGTAATTCTTTTTATGTGGTTGTATAATTCTCTTGAGGATCATTCAAAGTTTTACTAGCATAATATATTGGTTGACAATGTTTTTCCTTCCATTGTCCTAAAATTGCTCCTACTGCATAGTCGCTTGCGTCACACATGACTTTGAAAGGAAAATTCCAATCTAGAGCAACCATGATTGATGCTTTAGTTAATTTATCCTTCAATACATTAAAATCCTTTAAACATTCTTCATTAAAATCAAAAGGACTATCTTTCTCCAACAATTTAGTTAAAGGTCGTGCCAGTTTTGAAAAATCTTTAATAAATTTACGATAAAAGCCTACATGACCTAAAAAACTTCTAATTGCTTTGACATTAGATGGAGGTGGGAGATTACTAATAATTTCAATGGAATCTACCTCAATTCCCTTATGAGAGATTTTATGTCCTAAAATTATACCCTCCTGAACCACAAAATGACATTTCTCCCAATTTAAAACTAAGTTTGTCTCCTCACAATGTTCCAAAACCTTTTCCAAGTTCTCTAAACATAGTTTAAATGAGTCTCCATATACAGAAAAATCGTCCATAAATACTTCCATACCTTCCTCCGTTAATCCTTGAAATAAAGCCATCATGCATCTTTGGAAGGTAGTAGGAGCATTACATAGATTGAAAGGCATTCGCCTATAGGCGAACGTTCTAAATGGATAGGTAAATGTTCTTTTCCTGGTCTAAAGGGTCAATAGGTATTTGAAAGTAACTAGATATTCCATCTAAAAAGCAATAATACAAGTGTCCAGTTAGCTTTTCTGTCATTTGATCTACAAAAGGGAGAGGGAAGTGATCTTTCCAAGTTGCTGCATTCAATCTCCTATAATCTATACATACCCTCCAACCAGTGACAGTTCTCATTGAAATAAGCTCATTATTTGCATTAGGTACTACTATCATACCCCCTTTTTTAAGCACTACCTGAACAGGACTAACCCAAGTGCTATTTGAAATGAGGTAGATAATGCTTGCATTTAAGAGCTTAATCACATCTTTCTTAACTATTTCTCTCATGTTAGGGTTCAAACGTCTTTGAGGCTGCACAACAAGTTTAAAGTCCTCTTCTAAATGGATTTTTTGTATGCACAAAGAAAAATTTATTCCCTTTATATAACCCAACTTCCAAGCGATTGTTTGTTTATGAATTCTAAGTAGATCCAACAATTTTTCCTTTTGAATTTTAGATAAGTTAGTAGAAATAATAACAGGTAATTTAGATTCCTCTTCTAAAAAGACATATTCAAGATAATTAGGAAGAGGTTTAAATTCTAGAGTAGGGGGATCTAAAATTGAAGGTCATCTACCATCATCTTCTCCCTGTTTATATTGAAGAACCCTTCTTTTCCTATTAATTGTTTCTCCTCGTCCATTTTATTCATCAAAGCCAAAACTTCAGAATTCATTATGTCTTCTCGATTCTCGATTATCAAGCTTAATTCTAAAAGATCATTACATAGTAAGTTCAAAAAACTTTGACTAATAGTTGAATAAAAAAAATCAATAGAAAAGCAGGAATCGTCTTGACTCATAGAATATTTTTATAGAAGCTGGTATATTAACAGTCAATTTTTCATCCCCTACTCTCAAAATTAATTTACTATCTACTACATCGATTATAGCTCTAGCTGTTGCTAGGAAGGGGCATCCTAAAATTAGTGGAAACTTCATCATCCATATCAATGATGACAAAGTCAACAGGGAATATAAAATTCTCCACCTTTATTAAAACATCCTCAATGACACCTCTAGGATATTTAATCAACTTATCAGCCAATTGTAAACTCATCCTTGTTGGTTGAGGATCCCTAAGCCTGACTTTTTAAATAATTTATAGGGCATCAAATTTATACTTGCCCCTAAATTAGATTAGGCTTTTTGAAGATCTAATTCACCGATTAAGCGAGGTATAGTAAAACTACCTGGGTCTTTTAACTTCTTTGGAATTCTATTTTGAAGGATTGTAGAGCGTTCCTCCCCCAGTGTTACATGCGAGAGTTCTTCAGCCTTTTTATTAGAAAGGAGGTCCTTTAGAAACTTGCATATTCAGCATCTATGAAAGAGCATCTACAAAAGGTAAATTGATATGTAATTGCTTAAAGAGATTAAAAAATTTAGCATACTGCTCTTCCTTGTGTTGGTTCCGAAGCTGTGATGGGTATGGAATTTGAGGTACTTATTCTTTGACCTGGTAGTACAGTTGCTCTTCTTTATCTTTCTCAATTTCTTTTACCAGCTTCCTTTCATCCGATCCTCATTCACAGCTTCCTTTGATGTTTTCTTAGCTAAAGGTTGAAGCTCCTTTCTGCTTCTCAGGGTCACTGCTTTGAGCTATTCTTTTGGATTCATCTCTATTTTCCAGGAAGGGTGCCTTGGTTTCTTTTCGAAAGCATCTTAGCTATCTGCCTCAATTGGTTCTCAAGATTATGAACCGATGCCTCATGGTTCCGCAATGTTGCATATTTAGTTTGGATGAACTGCTGCATTAAGTCTTCTAAGGAATGCTTTTTCTCTTGAATTGTAGGCTTTAGAAACCGGGAAGAAGAGATGTTTGTCTCTAGAAATTCTGACCACTCCAAGAGAAGTTCGGATGGTTCCTCTAACTGGGATTAAATGTGTTGCTAAAAGGATTATTCTGAGATCTCATTGGATTTCCCACAAAATCTACTTGCTCAAAATTCTCTTGACTAGCACTAAGGTCATCTATATAAGGTCCTTATGAATGTTCTTGCATTATTAATCCTTTCACTTGGTTTGTTAATGCTTCTACCTTTGCTGCTAAGCATGACATAGCATCAACTTTGTAAGCTCTTGCTGGTCTTCTTTCTCTTGTTCGACGTGATGACCATTGATAAGAATTTGTGGCGATGTCTTCTAATAGTTGTAAAACCTTTTCAAGAGTCTTGTGATTGAGAGTTCCCCTGGTTGCTGCATCAATCATTTGCTAAGTATTGAAGTTCAATCCATTATAGAATGTTTGTACTTGCATCCAAGTGGGCAAGCGATGGTGTGGACACCATCTTAATAATTCCTTGTATCTCTCCCAAGTATCATATAGGGTCTTTGACTCCATTTAAGTGAAGGTGGAAATATCTTATCGAAGCTTGGCTGCCTTCGCTGGTGGGAAATACTTGCCAAGGAACTTTTCAGCTAGCTCATGCCATGAATTGAAAGATTCCAATGGTGAAAAAAATCAACCAATGCGGCCTTACCCCAAAGAGAAAATGGGAACAATTGATGCTTGATGTCATCATTAGTTGCTCTAGCGATCTGAAATGTGTCACATATTTCCAAAAAGTTCTAGATATGAAGATTCAGGTCTTCATCTTGCAGCACGCCAAATTGGGCACAATTCTAGACCATTTGGATGATACTAGGCTTGATCTCGAAATGTTTTGCTGCCTCCTTTGGTCTATTTATGCTTGATTGAACCCCGACTAAGGTTGGCCTTGCATCTTCCATCATTGCAAGGTGGACGACCTCATTTTGGTAATTTATCAACCCTGAATTGATCAATCGTTATGGGTTAAATTGTTGAGTAGAAGGTGTTGGGTTCTCATTATTAAGATGTGGTGGACGTGGTATGATCCTTTCTCTATCCACCATATCAACTGAAGTAGAGGGTTTGCTTTCTGTCCTTATTGGATAAAACTCCAAATTCTCTCTTGCTATTTGTCTCCTATTTCTAAGCGCTGTCTTTTCCGGTTTAGGGTCGAAAGCAAGGGGCCCCAACAGTCTGCTCCTAGTCATGCAACAAAACATAGGCAAGGGATGTTTAGCTTCAACCCAAATGTTAAAGTGAAATAAAAACACAAAATAAATAGGAATCTAGTAAAAATAATAGAATTTATGGCTGCCTAAAAATGTTGATCCTTGGCAGCGGCACCAAAAAGCGTGATATTGGTTTTATATCAATTAAAAATCTATTAAAACACCGCTTTAAAACTATAAAAACCAATAGATATGGCAAGTGTACCAATCTTATTATAGTATAGCTTTATAAATGGGATCGTCCTTAAGGATCGAGTTTAAAACAACACTTCAATTCTATTATTAAAAATAAAATTCGATTTTAGTTTTAATTTTATGATTAACAAGAAAGGTTAATGATATTTCTAGAGCTATTCTAGATATTCTATAACAGTGGATATTAATTCAATAATTCTCAGCTTATTCAAACAATGATTTGCTATTAAAATAATACTTCATACCCATTCATAATAATATTCAATGATTTAACAAAAGTGCACAATTCTGATATGCAAGATTTCTAATTTAGATTGGTTCTTTTTCAAGATTGTAAACCCTTAATCTTTAGAACTATCTATTAAAATCTCTTCTCAACTAATACCAATCTAAGAATTGCATTAAACTCTGTAAATCTTATATTATATCAATCAAATACCAATTCAATGTAGAAGACTCTTGCAAATTTATCTCTAGAATTCACAAACGAGTCTCTCTGAATATGGAGATCTATTCCTCTATCCAAACTCTCATTCGTAATATAGAAAATCTAACATGAAATTAGCATTCTAGACTACTAAATTCAAGAAAGATTAAGTACACATATTTTGAATCAAAATTGAACATAAAAACTTCATTGAATTATCACAAAAATAGAGTACAAAGATATATATTAGAGCTCCTCATCATTTGAATGAAAATTAATCTACTCCTCTGTATCCATATTACAAATCATAACAAAAACTATGTAAAACAATACTAGATAAGAAGGATTACACCTTGAAACCGAAATCTTGAATCCCTAAGTCTTGACAAATAGGATTGTCTTGACAAATCTTTATAGAATCTTGAATAGAATTGAAGAATACCATAAAAAGTGTATTATGAACATACAAGGTTACATTTAAGTAACCTAAGACACGTATTTATATGATGGGAACCTAGTATAATAGTTAAAGGTTTAGATAAGAATCAATTTTTACAAGTTTATCTAAGTTTGATTGAGTAAAACTAATAATAGTCAAACTACACGACACCTACATAGCACTAGACTCCTTGTCATGTAACTCTCTAACTTCTTTCAATTAGGGCCTTCTGAAACTACATGACACCTACATGCTCTCATGCACTTGTCGTGTAACTCATTGAATTCAATTCGTCATATATCAGACTAACTACACGACAAATATATGACTCCATCCTTGGTCTTGTACCTTTGCTGATGCATGTTTTTTTTTTTTTCCCCATTTTCCATGTTTGAGGGTTACATAGCTATTTCATAGCTTGTTTACTTTTTCCAAAGCTTTGTTTCTTCATTCTTTTCGCTTCCAAAACTTCTTCAAACTTGGATAAATTTGCTTCAAAGCTTTATATTCATCAAATCTCTAAAAGAAACACAAAATAACCAAGTCTAAGTATTATTTCTTACAAAAGCGAACATAAATACCTATACTTTACTATGGTTTAACTTAATAATTATAGTATATTTCACATGTATTAGGCTAGATTCAATTAAATAAAATGGCCTTAGGTTAGGCTTTTTTTATTCAAATTCAGCCTTTTGTAATCAAAGTGAAATGATTGGGCACCTCTTGACCTATTCGTGATTCGTCACATGATGGTCTAAGACATTGATCTTGGTGGAACTTGGTTTTATTTTTGTATAAGTTTTCCTAAATTAAATCTTAGGTTAGTTCAAACTTGCACAATAAATATAGATGGATTTTTCTTCAAATTGATGTTCAACAATTTCCCTAGATTTCTTATGTAATATTCAACGCGACGTTCTTGAAAGAGGTTTAGGACTCTTATTTTATTTATTTTTCCTTTTTTGTTCCCTCCTGGGTTTTGAGCAGGTTTGATTCTTCTCCTAAATTTACTCCTTTTTTTAAAGGATTTCTCCTTAATTTATTGTTTTCATTATCTCGTATGATTTATGTTCAATATTTTTTTTACTCCTTATTGCTTTCACAGGGGGAAAAAAAGAAAGAAATCCTTTACAGTGTATATTTTTCCGTGATATTTAAATTAATTTTTTTTGTTGCTCTCACTTTCCTATCACAAGTGACAAAAAAATTTATACTCACTTCTTTTTAAAATGCTAGTTATCACTTCATTATTTTTGTTAGCATGTTATAAATTAGATTTAGTGATGTTGTGTAAGATTATTTACTATTAGGTACATGAAGAGTTGTAACTTGTAATAACATATTCATTTTTACTATTTTTTAATCATGAATTTCTTATGTCCAAGTGCCAATAAAAAAAATAATAATTGAGCATTATATGATTTATCTTTATGCTTTATCAAACCTTATCCAGGTAGGCTTCAAATGTTTGCTTAGAATTATTTTAACTACTATCGTTAATAATGTTATTTATTATCATTAATGTTATTATAACTTATTGGTGCAATGTAATTGTGTTCGTTCTTATTGTTATAATGAAATTGAGTCTAAATCATAGATGTCTATGGACCATATTGTATTTTTAATATTATTCAATCTACTTTATTGATATAATTTTATGTATATGCTAAGACCCTTATAACTTGTATTCAACCGAGCTCAAATTTCTCTTCCTCCAAAGTTATAGTAGATAGCAATTAACCAAAAGAAAAAAGAAAAAATTTTTTGTCACTTGTATCCTCCTTCGATGAAAGGCAATCTTATCCTCAAGGTTAAATTGTGGGCAAATTGTTTGAAATAAGGATAGGTCGTCCTAAGTAGCATCTTCCATCGGAACACTATGCCATTAAACTAAAACTTAAGTCAACTAATGTCCCCTACGAACAATATCTCTAATACCCATAATCCCTAAATGCTCCAATAAACAACTATTGTTATAACTATTAGGAAGAAGATTTAAAGAGGGTAAAGTAGATCCATGAGCTGCCTTTAAACATGACACATGAAAAAGATTATGGATCTTAGAATGGTAAGGTATATCCAAAGCATAAATCATAAGCATACTAACCAATACACTTCAATACTTGAAAAGTCCATAATACTTCATTGATAATTTATGAAAACTCCCTGAGATAGAATGTTGTTGATACCGTTGAAGCTTCACAAAAATTAAATCCCCTTCATGAAATTTAACATCGATTCTATTCTAATTAGTTAACAACTTCATTTTCACGTGAGCTTTATGTCAATTGGATTTAAGAGACTCTAATAATTCATCTCTTAAACATAAATCCGAATCTATTGCCTCCATTTGAGAATTTCCTCTCATATACATTGGAATAATTGGTGATTTTCTTCCATAAACAACCTTAGATGGCGTCATCTATGTGCCCTCATGGAATGACACATTATAAGCAAATTCATCCCATGAAAGATATTTAAACCACTCCTATGGCTTATCCATCACATAGTAATAAAGGCACTACTGCAACACCGTATCAGTAACCTCTATTTGACCATGTGATAAGCCAAACTCATACAAACTTTGGTGCTATTGAACTCATAATTTTTCTACCAAAACTTACTCACAAAAATCACATCTCGATCTGATACAACTGAACATAGGAAACCATGAAGCTTGACTACCATGTCCATGAATAAATGAGCCACTCTAGTAGCATTAAAATTTAATTCCAATGCACCAAAAGAACAATATTTTGATAATCTATCAATAACCACTAGAATAACAGAAAACTCATGTGATACCCCTCAAATATAGATGGTGGAACTCTAATCTTAGAGATACCTTTTTGATGTAATGACTTATAGCTTGTTGGAACTATAAAGTTAAGCGTACTTTATGTAGAGTAATCCTAAGATGGGTAGGCCCTTGGGAAGCGTTGGTACCAAAAGAACAAAATCATGCGGCGTGTGGCCAAAGTAGATTATACCTTAGTAGGCAAAGTTTCAGAGTGTTACAGGTAGTATTAGAAAAGTTTGCCAACCAGAAGTAGATGAGTGTTTCCTCACTACTTAGTGTGGTTCTAAACCTATGTAACGAAACTGATGAAAAAGTTAGTTTTATAAGTATGGGAGTGTGTGATACCCCTCAAATACAGATGGTGGAAGTCTAATCACAAAGAAACCTTTTAGTATAATGGCTTAGAGTTCGTTGAAACTCTAAAATTAAGCATTCTCTATACAGAGCAATCCTAAGATGAGTGACATTTTAAGAAGCACTAACACCAAAATGATAAAACCGTGAGGTGTGAAGCCAAAGCGAACAATACCTTAGTAGGCAGAGTTCTAGGATGTTATAACCCATTTAACTTCACAAGACATGTGATGAAGTCCATTGAAATGTCTACCCCAATCTGATCAGGAATTGGAAGTGAAGCTAATGATCCTATTGGACTCTTTGTAATGACTTTCGCCTGCTAGCAAACACCATAACCCCTCACAAACAACTCTACATCATGCTTCATACCTACCTAATAAAATTAAGAGGCTATTCTCTTATAAGTCTTAGCCACACCAAAATATCTAGTAGATGGAATAAAATGAAACTCATGTAATAAAACTGGAATGAAAGAGGAAGTTGGAACTAGAAAAAACTTTTTCCCAAAATATAAATGTCCATTCTTACACTCCAATTGCCACTTTAACTATCTTCCTTGAGATAACTAGTCTATTAAGTTATGAAATGCCTTAAGCGCAACATACTCCTATTTAATATCCTTGACAATCTTGAAATGGGGCATAAAATATGCAAGAAATGGAAATGAACCTTCAAACTTTTGGGACAAAGAATTTGCTACAATATTCTTAACTCCAACTTTATATATAATGGCATAATCGAAACCTAACAACTTAGTCAAATACTTATTTTGTTCGGGTGTTTGCATTACCTAAGTCAATAACTCCTTCAAACTATGATGGTTAGTACGTATGATAAAGTGTGAACCCAAAAGATACTATCTCAACTGACATATCGCTTTAACTAGAGCACGCAATTCTTTTACATAGGTTGAAGCTTTTGTAAGATGGGATGACAAATTTTTACTGAAGAAAGAAATGGGCTTATCATTTTGCAAAAGTACTACACCTATCTTGAACCTAAGGAATCAGTTTCTGTAACAAATTATTTCGGAAAATCTAATGAATCCAAAATAGGGGCTGATGTCAAATCCACCTTTTACTGATGAAAGGCATTTGTAGCTTCTTTTGACCATTAAAAACAATCCTAGTTTAATAAATCTGTCAATAGACCTGCAATAGAAGCATATGACTTGATAACGTGATTGTAATACCCAAATAGACCTAAAAAGGCTCTTAATTACTCGATTGATGTTGGCATCGACCATGAATCTACAACCTCAATCTTAGATGGTTTTGGCATCACTCCATTAACAATCACGATGTGCCCCAAATATTCTATAGAATCCTTACCAAGCACACATTTAGATTTCTTTAAGAAAAAGGTATTGTTAGTAAGTATTTGTGATGCATTTTCTAAATGTGTCAAATGCGAATCCAAAGTCTTGCTATATATCACTACATCATAAAAAAATGATGAAAAACTTACGCAAGTAAAGCTTAAATATCCTACTTATCATAAACTAAAAAGTGACTGGGGTATTTCTAAGCCCAAACAACATCACAAAAAATTTATAGTGTCCTTTGTGAGTACAAAATATCATTTTTGCCACATCATCTAGTACCATTTTGATTTGGTGATAGCTAACATGCAAATCTAATTTTAAAATTTTTTGGCACCATGTAACATGTCTAATAGCTCATCTATGGTTGGAATGGGAAACTCATCCTTTATAGTTTCTTGATTATGTGCTTGGTAATCCACACAAACCTCTAAGACTTATCTTTTTTTCTTAACAAGCAACACGAGAAATAAATAAGGACTTGTACTATTTTGAGTAAGTCCTTGTTCCAACATTTCCTTGTCTCTCTTTTAGCCTTTTGAAAATGCGGATGGCAGTAAGGCTTCACATTAATAACAATCACCTATTCACTAAGTATATTTTGTGTTGAATATAAGGTGGCTTGAAAATATGAGGAAATCTACCCCTTACCGGTTCAATCAATGTATTGCTGGTGGTATCCTTTAATGAAACCCCAGTTTAAGCCATTAGATGATAACAAGTGGCCACTACATCCATATAGATCAAGCATCTCAATTGATGATGATAAACAGGCCACCCTTATCCAACTCATCCCCACAAAGACACTGCCATATCCCCACATACAAAATCATATGTAATTCATTATAATCAGTCATGACTGGTCTAATTTCTTGTCTACTTTACTCCATGGATAAGATCCGTACCTTGTATTGGAAGTACATAAAAGGAGGTTTGAAAAGTAAACCCTTGAGTATCTACATCATATAAATACCCTCTCTTTGCAGCTTATGACCATTCCCTATCATTACTGGAAATGATTTAAAAGGTGATACAATCAATCCTAAATGTTTTGCTACTCTTGACTGGATGAAATTTTGAGTACTTCCAGTATCTAACATAGTACCCCTAAAACAAATTGCTTTTGGTGCTAAATTGCAACTCATAGCATAAGATGTCTTACTTTTGTCTACTAATCATCATCATCATCATCTAATTCATCATCATTAACCAACATTAACAAAACTTAGACTTGTACTTATGGCCTTTATTGAATTTCTCATCACAATTAAAATAGAAACTTTTCTCTCTATGAATTTGCACTTCTTCTGGTGATAGCCTTTTAATAAGTAATGAATTACTACCTTTTAATGTAAAACTAGCAACTAAATTTGCTGTTTTGCTAAACTGAATAGTGTTCTTGGATGAAAATGCCCTAAAAGACATTTGGTTTGAAAGTATTATTAATATCATTAAGTTTATCTTCAAACATCCTAGCAATCCACATTGCATCCATTACATAAGTATGTCTTCTAATCTAAACATCTTTTCTTATGATAGGTTTCAAACCAGACATAAAGCAACTAATAAAAAATGATTCAGGCAATCCAACCATATTTTTAGACAATGCCTCAAATTTAGATTAATAATGAGCCATTGTTTGAATTTGTGTCAGCTTAAAAAGGATACCTCGAACGGCTTTACAGGCTAATGGCCCGAATCTTTTAGCCAAATCTTGAAGAAATTCATCCCAAGAAGTCAATTGCTTATTTAGGTACTATCATGCCTTGAGGGATACCCTAAACATGACAGTCTGCTATATACAATATTAAAACCTATTATATCATGCACAAGGCATACAACACATCAAAGGGAATGCATTGGACTAATGCAATTTACTTTGATAACAATTGAATAACAAGATAAGAAGAATACTTAACATAAAGCAAGGTCAATTACAATTTTTAAGGGCATACCCTTGCTAATGTCTTCAGAACTATAAATACACTTCCTAGAAATCTTCAAACATTAACATATCATATATAACTCATAAAGAAATTACATGAAAGTAAATCCATCCTATGGTTCCACTTCTTCCACAAGAGCTTAAAGATTTAACAAGGATTTCCTTAATATTTCGATCCTCGATCGTAATTGCAAACATACCTGTTTCAACAAAAGCCTATGGGCGTGTAAGCTTACAACGAGTTTAGTGAGTTATTCCCTTTTATTAGCACCGTAATTTCAAATAAGTTTTAAATTTTCATGCATATACCATGCATGCTATGCAATAATCACATGATTATACAAATATATTTATGGTTATCCAAAAACCATATGTAGAATGGATTTATCCCTCCATATCGAAGTTTGAGGAGCTTAGGTACAAAGATTCGTGCCATCTTCACTGCTAGTCCCCGAGCACTTTGCTCTCAGCGATCGATCGGCGTAGCTTATCCTTGAGATGTATCCCCGGTACACCTTAGTTCCCTAAGAGTGAGCTTGACTTCTGGCCCTTTTGATTCTCGCATAGGAGTTGTAGTCCTTATGATGTGAATCGACGGATGCAAGGAGTGTCCATTTAATTTATATAAAGGCCGAGTATAATAATGGTAAACTTAAAGGCGATCAAACAATCATCCACACATAAGCAACATGTAATATTAACATTATACTTAAACAATCATTTGTGGATTTCGATATGCTTAGCATCCATTATCACACATATAAAGGCATAAACATATAAACCCATAACCCTATACATGTTCATTTTTATCTTGCACTTAAAATTCTAGTGCAACTACTTACATGCATAAGCAAGGTAATGAAATTATGAGGGAGAACTTACTCGTCCATATCGCAATCTTCATATTCTTAGTAATCCTTAGAAAGGGAAATCCCATATTATCCATCACCTAGACAGAAGAAATACCCCGGATGAGTATTTTATAGAAGTTCTACTCAACTTTTTAATTCTATTTCATGATTTTTGTCAAAAATCGGATGATGTGAAACCTCAACTTAAAATAGCTATAACTTGTTCATTTTAACTTGGAATTTTGCATATAAGATGTCATTTTATACCTACTCGAAAAGATCTATCTATTTCTAATGTTATTCTGAATATTTGAAGTTATTTGGGTTCAGAAACGGTTGGTGCAACTCTAGTACGAAAATTCTAGCCTCAATTTGTAAGTTTTCTCAATTCTATTTCATCCAAAAATTCCAAAGAAAACGTGTAAATATATATATAGTTTGAAAAATAATTTTCAATATATACATAGGCTCATGTTATATGCATGATTCTAGTGATGGCTCAAAAATAAAAATTTGTAAACAATCTTTATGGAAGGTAGAGTTTTATGAGAGGTCATTCTTTAACTTATGATTAAAATTTGCTATTTTGTAAACTTATGATTTAACAAAAATCATAGTTCAATATATATATATATTTTGGAATCTCAAAAGTTTTATACTTGAAAAGAATTTTATTTAATAATTTATTTTACAAGATATGTGTTGGAGTTTGTGACTCAATTTCTATAACCGATTCGTAGTTAAATATTAATGAATGAATATTTGATTATACATTTATTATTCATTCATTATACATTTAACGATCATAATTTAGGCCTTCAAATGATATTAATGCAAGATATTAGTTACTGGATCAAATCATATTAATATTAATGGCAATTTATTTTGGCCAGTAATATCCTGTATCATTTTTTTATATAAATATGGGTTTTGTGTTGTTTGAAATTTAGAGCAGCTGTTTGTGATTCTCTCAAGAGAGAGTAACCATTTTTGTTCTCTCAAGAACTATTGTACTCCTTCTTTAACATATAGTGAATTCTCTCTCCTCTGCCCATGGTTTTTTCGAATTTAGGTTTTTCATGTAAAATCTTGTATGTTCTTTTTTTATTGCTTCATTTTTTGTTTGCTGCCATTGTTTTGTCATAATCTAGATCCTAACAATTGGTATCAAAGCCTAGTTCGGCTGGGAAAGTCCCATGGTTGGCCTACCATATGGAAAGAAGAGTTTTATGGTATGACTCATTTGTGAAACCCATGGTGAGTAGGCCACTCACACGCAGGTTTAGTGGAGTCAATTTGATAAGCTCTTGAGAGTGGAGTATGGCTTACCCCATTATGGAGACTCACATTTGAGGGGAGATTGTTAGGGTGCAAGTGTGAGAATTTTATATGAGAAATATGGGTCTTATGTGAAGAGTTTATAAGAAGGAAAGACCAATCAACCCATTGCCTTAAGGTTTTGGGTTATAAATGGTATTAAAAACCCATTTATATAATCCTTCACAAAGCCCATTGGATTTCTCCTCATTAAAGGCATACTCTAGATCTTAACAAGTGGCATCAAAGTTAAAGGTTTAGTTTTGTGTCTCTTCTATAATAGCAACAGTGAAGTATGACATTCCTTTGTTGGATCGCAACACCAGATTTTCTTGGAAGAGGAGAAGAATGTTTTGTGTTGAAGATTGGAGTTCGCTGTTGATTTATGCTTTTTAAGGGTTTTGTGGAAGACGTGGAGAATGTTTTGTTTTTATGTCAAATATTGGAGTTTGTGTTTTTACTCTAGAATTCATGTCAAGGTGGAGATTGTTGGAATTTGTGACCCGATTTCTGTAACCGATTCTCGGACTTAAATATTAATAAAAATTAAATGTTAATAAATGAATATTTGATTATAAATTTATTATATATTTAATGATCATAATTTAGGCCTTAAATGATATTAATACATGATATTAGTTACTGGGTGAAATCATGTATTAATGATATTAATGGCAATTTATTTGGCCATTAATATCCTGCATCATTTTTTATATAAATATGGGTTTAGGGTTGTTTGAAATTTAGAGCAGACGTTTGTGGTTCTCTCGAGGACTATTGTACTCCTTCTTTAACATATAGTGATTTCTCTCTCTTCTGGCTATGGTTTTTTCTCGATTTGGTTTTTCCATGTAAAAATCCTATATGTTCTTTATTTTATTGCTTCATTTTTCGTTTACTGCCATTGTTTTGTCATATCCGATCATAACAACATGTTTTTACTCGTTGGTGGCATGAACTCCAAGTATATTTCCTTCTCGAAATCTTCTTAAGTTTGATTCTTTAAAAAAACATTTTAATTTCTTAGATTTTGTAAATATGAAACTTAATTAAAGAAAATCATGATTTTATATTTATTTGAGAATTAATGAATATTTTATTTTCTATATATTTTTTTAACTAAATATTTTTCAAAACATGAACTTTATGTGGTTGTGAAGAAAAATCATTCTAAGTCTTATTACTTCTAAAATGTTTTAAGTTTTACCATAAATTTTATTCTCATAATAACTTTTTTTCTACTAATGTTTTTCAACATTTGAATATTTAAGGGGTTGTTGGAAAAAAACTAAAATTTTTATTTATTACAAGTGGGTGTCTAATTATTATAACTATTATTTATATTTCTTAATTTTATAAAAAGAAAATGAATTTTCTTCTTAAAACTTAGTTCCTTAAGTTATATACCAATTTTATTTCTAAGTGGATTTTTAACTAGTGAGTTAATTTTAAACTTAACTTAGAAAAATTATTTGGTTCTTAATATTTATGAAAGAGTTGGTATAAATCTCATAACTAAATTTTTAAGAAAAGTTTGCATAACAAAGAATTATCAACATTAAATATTTAATAATAATTTTTTTGGTATTTGAAAATAGAGTAATGGAACCACATAATTAAGTCTTGCATAAACTTGCATAAAAATAACATCAAAAATTTATGATGAAACTATTTAAATTTTTTGAAAGGAGGTTATTGAATCATGATCATAAGTTTTAATGGAAATTTTTCCTAAGTATCAAAAATTTTTTTATGGGAGTTTAGTTTTATTTTTATAAAAGAAAAGAACTCCTTTTATTTCTTTGAAAAAATTCCATTAAGACAACAACATTAAAATTATGCATGAATATGAACTTATAGCTATGTTGTAGATAAAAGAAAATAATTCATGTAGAATATAAGAGATATGGAAAATTAAATAAGCATATATGCAAAGTCAAGTATTGGGAAGTCTAAGCTTGTATCAAGGCTTCTGGAACTTAGAATGGACAAGTTCCAAAAAGAGAAAATAAAATTAGAGAAAGCTTAAGGAAAAGAAAAATAAGAATTTTTGAAGTCTTAGATTTTTATGCAAGTCTTTTCAGACTTAGACATAGGCAAGTCCCTTAAAAAATAGAGAACAAATAAAAAAAATCATGGGAGTCTTAGATTTATGTCAAGGTTTCCCGAATTTAGATTATGGCAAGTTCAAAAACGTTTTTGAATTGATGAGGACAAGTCTAAGACTAGAAGTGACTAGTCTTATTTATTTGCATGAAATAAATAAATAAGAAATGAAATAAAAGCATAAATAAAATGTTAGATTAGTGAGCTTTAGGCTCTCTCTCTCTTATATATATACTTATACATAATAACATATAAAAGTTATGTTAGAATCAATAACATAACATAACATAATATGAATATATTATGGAATTGAACAAGACATGAACAACATGTTGTTTTCATGATTTCATTCCCCAGCATGACATCATGGGGTTTTTATATGAAATCAAAGCACATATATTTTTCATGTTATGTCAATATGAACTAAAGAGGGAGTTTAGTGTTTTACCTAAGGTAGTTGATAAAAGAAGAATTTAAGAGAACTTAGGATTTGTGTATGGATGAAAGAAGGAAGAAAAGCGTTTGAGAAAAATTTTTAAAGAGAAAAGTTGTAGAGAAAAATTGGCAGAGTTTTGTTATGGTGAAAGAAAAGTGTGTAAGAAGTGAAGGAATGGAGAGGTATTTATAGAGGGAAAAATGAGGAATAAAATATGTAAAAATAAATGAAAAAGGGAAAAAAAAAGGAGCAAAAAGATGGGGGCAGCAGCTACCACTTAATAAAAAGAGAGGAAAAAAAATTAATTTAAGTAGAAAAAGTGTAATGAAGTATAAGAGAAGTTAAGTAAAAGTATAGTAAAGTTTTATGGGAAAAGAAAATCGTAAGAGATGTAAAGACAGTGTAAGAATAGATGCAAAAAAAAGTAAGATAGAGAAATAGTAGTGAATAATAGAATATATAATGAATAGTAGATTAGACAAATAAAATACCAATAATGAAAATACGTAAAAGGACTATATCTGATATTTTAGTTATCGAAAAATTCTAAAACTGATATTTTTGAAATCCTCATATTATTATGAGTCTGATGATGTCATCGGAATATTTTTACCATTTTGCGCACTGGGACATTGTTTTTTAAATTTGTTCTTGTTCGGGTATGAAACAAAAGTATTTTCAATAAATATAATCTTTTTAGATTGTATTACACTATTACGGAATAGGGCTAGGCAAAAAAACAACTAAATCAAGAAACCGAAGCCGAAACCGGAAAACAAATTCGAAAAAATATTGTTAACCAATCCATTGTTTAGGTTTAGTGGTTTTAAATTTTTTTTGTTATCGATTTCGGTTTCGGTTTGTATCCGTAAAAAACGACGGTTAATGATTAACGATTTCTATAAATATATTATTATATATAATAATTTTTTTTAAAAAATATAAATAAGATAGTTTCAAAAACCCTAGAATTAGACTTCACTTTTTGGTTTCTGTCTCTTGCGCCTCACGGCCCTTACCTCTGTCTTCCTCCCACTCATACTCTAGTTACTGTTCACCTCACTTAGTCACTCTCCTGGCTCCTTAGCATTTATTATCTTCAAGCTGTCACTCTCATCTCTATCATCTCCAAGTCTCGTCGCCACTCCGCCGCTCCTTTAGGTCATTACAGTAAGTGGTTCCATGCTGGTCTAAATCAGGCTCATTAATGAAGAGTTTCTTTTATTTATTCATTTTTTTTATATTCTTATTTGTTTTTTCATCCAAAACTTCTAGTCAGGGGGTAGGAAAAACATTTATTCTATCGATCGAGATCATAATTTCTAGTTCTTTAACTATAGTCGGTTTTGGATAGGATGAATGAGTATACATATAAGTGGATAGTGACAGAAGGGAATATCATATTATATTTGGCAAATTAAGTTCAGGATGATGCATGTCGGGCTAAGATATATATTTTGAAACCCACGGCTGAACTTACTATTACCAAGTGTTTCAACAAGCTGTATGCATCCAGTATTTTGTCCTTTCGTTATTGTTTTGCCACAAAATCTCTGCCCTGCATCACCGATTTTAAGTTCATTTATTTCATTTTCAAATTGAACAGAAATGAGTAAAAAAAATGAAACATAAATTGACCATAAAAAAAAATCCCTTAGATCCATTTTCTTCAAAATTAAAGAGGGTTAACTTTAATCAAATACTAATTTCATTTCTCTTTATATTATAGATATAAATCTGATACAAATATAGTGGAAAATGTTTGAAGTGGAATTTTTTATCGTTTTTAACTCATTAATTACATTCAACTGATTAGAAACAAAGTCAAATGCAAAACCAAAGTAAGAGAAAGAAGATCAAATTAGTGAATCATTGTTATAAACTCTGATATTTTGGTCGACATATAAATGCCAATCTGCTGCTGATTTAAATGCTCTCACCGAATATACTATTTTTTATTTTATTTTTAAATGAAACTAGAAGGATTTCTCTTTGCTTCTACTTGATATAAAACAATATACAAATCTGGATATAAATAAAATAAAATATAAAATATATAAATATAGGTAATTATAAAATATATACATATTTACCCGAACATGATAATTTAAAAAAATCTAATATGTATATTTATTAGTTGCTCAATGTGCATCTCAAAGCACATGATCTTGATCCAATGGATAGCAAAGACTCTGCTTAATGTCACGAGGAAATATTATTTGTTTAATTCTGTCAAATCCAGTGGGTTTCTTGTTTTTGGTACATAAATGATATGACATTAAAAATACAAAATAAAAAGAGTATCTTATTTTATTTATTTATTATTTGGTTTTGAGTGTCCAAGAAAGACATATAGTGATATCAAACAATATACTTCTCTCACATAGTGGTGACCGTGTTCCCCTTTAGAATTTAGCATGTCCAGTCTAGTGCTCGGATAATTATGAAACGTAAGACACACATACTGTTGATTATATGTTATTTTTTCATTTATTCAATTGCAACAACAGGAATTGGTAGTCAGTAGAAATAAAATATTCACTATTTTACTTTCATGAACATGTCATGGATATAAGCAGGACATAAGAATACATTTTAAGGTTGTTTACTTTATTTCACAATCAATTATTACAAAGATGATCGCGTAAATGTTAACATACTATTACAATAACACATCATAAAAGCTTTTATATTATAATAACCTAACTATTTTTGACTTGTTGTAGATGTCTAGCACTGGGATAATGAAAAAGCTATTGATTCCACCTCTAATGAGTCCCTCCAGCTTCAAGCAATGAGAATGAGAGCTCTCAACCTTTAAGTGCTGATGGAAACAACAAAACCTCCCCCCCAAACCTGCTAATTCAAAGGTGTGTAAGAGAAAGTCTTGGGTTTGGGAACATTTTGACAAAATGATGATATTAATGATCCTAGAGCTACATGTAAATATTGCACCAAGTCTCTTGTTTGTCCATCTACTAGTGTACAAGTTGTTTGAGTAATCATCTGATTAGGTGTAAAAAGTACCCTACAATGTTGACAAGGGTCAAAAAACCTTATGTTTAAGACCTAAAGTTGATGAAGGGACTTGTGCAAATGTGCTTGCTAGTTGGAAGTTTGATCAAGAAGAATATAGGAGATATCTTGCTCGGATGATTATTGTTGATGAGTTGTCTTTTAATTTTGTGGAACATGAGGGGTTTCGTGATTTTTGTCAAGTAATGCAACCTCGTTTTCAAGCACCTTCTTGTAGAATTATAGGAAGAGATTGCTATAATATTTACAAGGAGGAAATGGGAAAATTGAAAAAGTATTTTAAGAAAATGTCTTCAAGAATTTGTCTTACTACTGATACATGGACATCCATTTAGAATTTGTCATATATGTGTCTTACTGCCTACTTCATTGATGATGATTGGAAAATGCATAAAAGAATTATTTCTTTTTGTCCTATTGCTAGTCATTCTGGGGAGGTAATTGACATGGCTGTTGAGAGGTATTTGCTTAAAGGGAATTGATAGGGTGTTTACTGTAACTGTTGATAATGCATCTTCAAATGATGTGGGTCTACAATATTTGAAAAGAAGACTAAATAGTTGGAAGGGAACTGTCTTAGGGGGTGAGCATTTGCATGTGAGATGTGCTGCACATATTTTGAATTTAGTTGTGAATGATGGTTTGTGTGAAATAAATAACTCTATTGTGAGTTTTAGACATGCAATGAAGTATGTAAAATCTTCTCTTTCTAGAAACCAAAAGTTTAGGAATTGTGTAAAAAGGAGAAAATCGATAGTAAAGTCATTTATGCTTAGATGTGGAGACTAGGTGGAACTCAACATACTTAATGTTGGAGGCAGCCTTGAAATTTGAAAAAGCTTTTGATTTGTTAGAGCTCACTAATAGTAAGTATTCTATGGAACTTGCTATGAAGAAAGGCACTCTAACTTTTGAGGATTGGGAATATGCTAGGTCATTGATGCCTTTTCTCAATTTTTTATGACACTACCTTAAGCTTTTCGGTACACTTCATGTCACTAGTAATGAATATATGAAGAAGATTTATGGTCTTGGCATGATGATATCTGATATGATTGAAAAAGAAAAAGATCCTAGTTTGAAAGCCATGGCTATTAGAATGAAGAAGTATGACAAATATTGGGCAAATATTGATAATATCAATGTTTTACTGTTTGTTGCATTGGTTCTTGATCTTAGCTGCAAATTGAGGTATGTTAACTATATGGTTGGTGAATTTTATGATGTAAATGTTGCAAGAAAATTAAAAGAAAAGGTGAGAGTTGTCTTGGAATCTCTGTTTGAATCATACAATGATTCTAAATTTACATCTAGTATCCAGACAAGTGGAGAACAACAAGAAGTGGACTTACCTATGGCAGTTGATGAATGTCAAGATGTTGGCCAATATCTAGATGATAAGTACTTGAAACATGGCGGAGATGAAGGAAGTAAGGATTAAAAGAATGAATTGGAAAAATATTTACATGCTGATTGTGAGAAGAAGGTGCCTTCTTTTGATATACTGGCTTGGTGGAAAACAAATGCATCTAAGTACCTAACAATTTCTTTGATAGCAAGGGATGTGTTGACTATTCCTGTGTCTACTGCTAGTGAATCCACTTTTAGCACTAGAGGTCGTGTGCTTGATTCATTTCGCAGTGCTCTTACACCTAGACTTGTGGAAGCTCTAATTTGTGGGCAAAATTGGTTGAGGAATTCAAGTCAACCCATATTTCTCGAGTATATCTTGGAACAATTGGAGTCAGTATCCATAGGTAAATTTATTTTTACTTTCTATATATTTTTGTTCTTTTAATTAATCTTTTACTTATATATTAATGTTCTTTGTTTTTTTTTTTCCACCTTATTTTATTTTACGTAGAAACATCTTGCATTACTGAAGATCATCCTCTTTGCACAATTGATGATTGAGAAAAGAGTGTAAGTTAATTTCTATATATATTTATAATATATTTGTAGAAACACATGTTAAATTTGTTTCAGATGGTTTAAAGCGTTAGTTCTTAATTGCAGATCATGTCATTGTGCCATGGATATGTGGATATATGGAATAAAAAAGATGAAGATGGATCCTTTGGTGGTTTTATCACATCCTTTGGCATGATTTCTTTAAATGATTACATTATCTTTGGGACATGTTTGTGATTCGAATAATTGTATTTTAATTATTATGTTATTGTTGTGTTTTACTAGCAATTTGCATGTTTTTTATCAGACACTACTAGAACAATGGAACAATCAATGGTATTAAGAGAATCTTTTAATTTTTTATGGACCCATTTGAAACATAGTTAACCTTGATTTTTAGTTAACCATTATGTTAAATGGTTTAAAACCGAAAACCGAAAATATTAACCGAAAAAAATGGTTAACCGTTCATAATGGACCGATTTAGGTTTCACATTTAAAAAAACCGATTGTAATGGTTAGGTTCAAAAAATGGGATCATGGACTGGTTAACCGGTCCATGCCCCCCTAATTACGGACTATAATATATATTATCCAATTTTTATTATCTTAGATTTTCGAGCGCGGGATTGTCGGATCTAGTATCACTAAAGCTTGTTTTACTTAGTTGACTTTTGGGGATTGGTTTGACTTCTGGATTTTTTATTTATTCGTAAGATCATAAAATTTTGGGTTTTTGATCATGTTATATTTTTTATTTAAAATTTATGTTTTACTTTATTTTTATGATTTATTTAATATTTTTTTAGTTTTTAGGATTGTTTATTTGAGTTCAGGGTTGTATGGTGACACGATTTGACTTTTGGTATTAATTTAGATTTTTTATTTCAAAATTAACCAAATGTTTAAGTTTTAAAATTTTTATTGAACATTATTTGGATATTCCATCTCGATTATGTTTTAAGGATCGGATAGATGAATTGTTTCACGTTCGAATCGAGTCGAACGATTATTGAATTTTTATTATGTTTTTGAAGTTTCTCTTTTTCTTAAGGTCATGAAATTTCATATATAATCTTGTTTAGAGTATGGTTTTAATTTGGGTTGGTTTTTAGGGTTTCGATTCGGTATTTAATTCTAGGATTAATTCTAAGAGTTGGAAAAATTTAAGGGTTCATCGGCACATCCATTTGTCCCATTGCAATGGATTATCCTCCATAGCAAAAGAAGTTATTAGCATTCTTTGGTTATCATCTATGTAATGGAATTAAAAAAATTGTTCAACTTTGAAGATCCATCTTAACACATCTTCTCTAGTGAATTGGGAATTTCCAACTTTATCCCCTTCAATATATTATTTAAAGCCACCGAATTTTTAAAGGATAATGAATCATTTATCATCTAATCTTTATTACGATGTTGTACATGATTCTAACTCTCATCCAAATGAATCAAACGAGTACTAAATTGCTCAATACTTTGTTGCATAGCTAACAAAGTATCCTTCAAGAATTCCAAATCAACTGCATGAGCAAGATCTTGATTTCCACTTCTTAGTTTAGGAACCATGGCTAAAATATGAGAGCACCATTATGTAGACACGTCCCACTATCACAATCCAAGCCCATTACTTTCCCTACTTAAACCTTAGTGCCTCTTTACTTCCGATATACTCTCTCGTCTCATAGCTAAGTGAAACCCTAACTCTCTCTATTTCTCTCACGTTTGTCTTTTACTTATGAATGTTTACTAATTATCGTATGATTTCACTGCAAATATGCAATAATGTGTTTGAGTAGCCAAGACTCCCATGTCACTTCCCCTTTAGGGTCTTAACTTCTCATGCCGTTTTCTTCTTATTATTATTGCTTTTATACATTCTGTACAGATATAGAACTACTATAACTACTTTATGTTATTCAACTACTTCTTGGTACAAGATTATTCTGTATAGCAATCTCTAAGTAGTCTAGCTTTAGCTTTCTTCTTTTGTTGTTGTAACTGAGTTGTAAAAGAGTATGAGTATATGGTTATTCATATATCCATTTATATTATCACGAAAAATTATTTAAAGGGGAAGTTTATATTAAGTATTGAGCAAAAGGTTTTTTATTTTTAGTAGTATTAAAACATTTAAATCTTATTATTCAAGTATATGTTCTTCATACTTTATAGCAAATCCTTGTTTATGTAATCAATTTTGTAGGGGCATTTAAGCTAATTGCCCTAAACAATATTCTTATTTATTAATAATTAAAATATATATTATATTATTATTAGGTAAATTACACTAAAAAGTATCAATGTTTAGGTAAGGATGATAAAAAAACTTTCTAAATATTGATAAATTAAAGGAACTTTGTAAATATTGATATTACATTTTGTTTATTTTACAAAACATTTATTTCTCTTTTTAATCATTAAAAAGTTAATATATTAAATGAACTTACCTCAAATATTAATACTTTATTATTATTATTATTATTATTATTATTATTATTATTATTATTATTATTATTATTATTATTATTATTATTATGTACACTAGAATTCTATTAAATGATGATGGATCTATTTTAGATATACAGAAATTATTGACAATATGACTTAATTAGTCAACTATTTTTAATAATCACATATGTGTCATATTGAGTCTCTACGTTTATTATACCACATACTAGTTTGAGTTTATATTGATTGGTATACCTTTTTATACTTAATTGAAATCTTAATAATTCATTAATGATTAATCCGTTTTGCTCAATTTGATACAAAATCTAAATTTAATACGAAAGTTTTGAAAATATCATTTTACACACACACACACACACATACATATATATATATATATATATGTTTGTATACTAAAAAGGAAAATGGCTTAGATAACATTTGCAATACATGCATATTATGAATAACTTATTCATATACTACAACAAATTTTTACTTATTAATGTAATGATGCTGAAAATATAATAGGTCTATACTTAAAGTTGAAAATCGATATTTATATTGCAAACTTAATATAAGGATTAGGTAAGCAGGTAACCCTATCATACAAGGTATCCACTGGACCTTGTTCAACGAATAGGTTCTTGGTGGGTACTAAGGGTCAATGGGTAGGTTCTAGGTATAGAATTTTCGGAACCTCCTGCCACATAATAGGATGTAGGTATGAGATCTCTATATGTAGTACCTACCATGAAATCTATACTCTACTATATATAAGGCACAAGTTCTAAGATATCATGTACCTGCCCTATAAAAATCGTATAAAATAACATTAACAATATAATGCTATCATTCATTTCTACCAATTTTTTATTAACATCAATATTATTTAAGGTAGTAACACTTTATTGTATTAATATTTAGTTTTTTTTTTCCTTGTGGCAATTATCTAAATTTCTTTAATTACTTCATATTCTGTAGTTAACTTTTAATTTTAATATGTTCTTATTTTGGAGAAACAAGTTCTATTAATGAAGAATATTAATTGAAGTAAAATATAAGTTGCATTAGGAAGATCGAAAACTAAAGACATGGATGTTTTAATGCTTTACACTTTTTATATTAATTGAAAAAGACAAGCTGCATTATAAACGTATCTATTATCTTTTTAGGCTAGTTAGTTATAGAAGTGTCTTATGTTATAATGTTTTACATTATAATATATCTTTTTGGTTCTAACTTGTATATTTCAACTTTCATATTACTTTTCTATTATCATATATACAAATTCCAAATATCATAGAATTTGTGATATTAAGAAATTACTTTTAAATTTCTTTCCACACTCCATAGGTAATTTTGCTATAAAAAATATTTGTGTACGAGGTGATTTTCATGTTATAAAAACTATATCTATTACAATAATCTTAAATATTTATAGGGTTTAGGGTGAGTACAAAATGATACATTGTACGTCCTTGGTATTCGAATTAGTATCTATACTTTATAGTATAGGTATGAATAATGCTTCATACCCTATTTATCATGTACCCACTCACGGTTGACTAGTTTGAAAGGATAAAATAGCCATATTTGTTGTTACAAAATGATATAAAATAACTCCTTGTAATTTGATGTATTTTTTTTCTTAAATCTTATGGATTGATATGATACGTTATTACTACACGGGCATCATCATCATTATAACTATTCCCTCGAGGATACTTGTTAAACTTTCTAGAGTTTCATATTGACGGATAAATATTATTATTATTATTATTATTATATTATTATATTATTATTATTATTTGGGTTATTTAACAATCAGTTAAATTTTGTCTCGCGAACTCAATATCTAAGCACATTACCAGCTCAAATTAGTCCTCCCAACTTATTTTCAGCTCATTAATGCATTATTTTCAGTTTTTAATCTATGTCCATCTGGCATCTAAACCAATTTCTCCTCCAGGCATTTGTTGTCTCTCTTTAGCATAACAATTTCTTTCTTTACATATCTTAGTTTTCCACACTTTGCGGGTGCTTGCATCACAATCGAGCTTAATCTCCATTTTTTATGTCCTTTCAATAATTACCTTAAAAAATAAGAATTGAAAAAAAAAAAAAAAAAAACTCTAGAAGGGGTGAACATAAAACAAAACGAGCAACTATCTACCACATGAACAAACTCATACATATGCTAAACCACGTTACGACCTAAGATATCTGCATCAATCAACATTTGACAAATATACTTATTCATTTAATTTACTTGATTGTAACCTAGCTATGGAGGATTATCAAGTGATAATTTGGAATCATATTCATAAAGTCATTTGAGAAAGTGAAGACCTTTACATGTGCCCTAAAGCCATGTTTGAAAGTGTGGATCCTTTGAGCCAGTTTTGAAAGTATGAATCTTCATATTTGTAGAGTCATTGTTGAAAGCATGGAGTTTATTCCTATGGCTAGTTTATGAGTTAAAAGCATAGAGCAAATCCTTAGTCTGGTTTTAAAAGTGAAGGAGCAGGTTCTAAAAATTGGTTTTTAAAAATATGGGTCTATTCCATTCTATATATATGCATATTAATCAATTCACGTTAAGACAGCAGTCACTCACCTAGTTTTGTTGGAAATGGTCTCTTGGTCAATTTTTCCAAAATATCCATTTGAATGTGATGTCATAGTATGCAAAGTTTAATTTTGTGTTACTTTGTTGGAATAGGAACTTAGCTCATTCAAATGAAGTATTACAAAATTTAACCACGTTTATTCAATGCCACTCATTGAGATGAAGTGTTGTATTGCAATATTTCAGGGTCTATTGTTTAGCTTTATTAAGTAGGATGAAGCTCCATTCAAATGAAGCGGTTGCCTATTAGATTGTTGGAAATTGTAGCTTGTTTGGCAATTCTTTGACAACATTAAGTACCTCCTATGACATTGTGTTATATCTCAATGAAATAGGAAACTACCACTATATTTGAAATACTATATTGTGAAGACTTAAGCATACAAGGGACAGCTCAGAAGCCAACTCTAATGGAAAATAATAAATAGCCTCAGTAATATAACAAAGAATAACATATATGGCTCGTATGGTTAACAAATAGCAAGAACTGGAGTTGCATGCTAACATATCTAAGTTACACAGTCACTAACTAACAAGAACTAACTAGTTTCGCATTATAAAATGGACAGAAGAAGTAAGCAGGGTTTCTTTAGCCAAAAAGTCCAGATCTCTTTACCTGATCATCCTTCTTTCCTTCTTTGTTTATGAGCCAAAATGGAGCTCGAATCCTAGTATATCTCTATCTTTTCCTTGTTTGTTTTTACCTCATTTCATTTCAAGAAATAAACAAAAACTTAGTTAGTTTGTAGAATACACACAACAACATAGTTTCAGCTCTTGAATCGCAAGAATACCTTTGATTACTAAATACTTAACACATGAACCCTAATTCCCGTAGACAAAGGAGTGAAGAATGAGGAGGATGAGAGAACTTAGTATTGCTTTCGAAAACTTTCTGTCAGTATGGCTAGGGCAAGATAGGTTTGAGGTTTCTTTAAGCACTTGTTTCTTTTCATCGTAATATGTCGTACATGTTAGAGGAATGGTTAGGCTATCTGTTTTAGTTTTCTTGTAAACATTGGACTGTGGACTTTGATGTTTCGTAGGTTGTCTGAGTGAATATAATGTTTTGGAAGTAAATTGGGTTTGCTGAATAGATTTTTAATAAAGACTGGGCTATAAGAGTAACACATTGCTACAAAGAAATTCATCCCAATCTCTTTCTATATTACATAATGTCACTAACTTTTACCTAAGTATCTTAGATCAGGCTTTTGAAATTGGTCTAAGATTTTTAAAAAATCTTGATTCAGATTAAGATTCATTGCTCACTCTTCAAAAGCTCTGTGCTCCAAATGATTCATACTAAAAGGAACAATGTGGAAAAGGATCATAGAGGATGAATAAGGCATAATACTGTATGACTTTAATAGGTGATGAAGAGTATGTTAAACAAGCTTGCATTTTTTTGGCAATCTTTTAGTTGTGTATTGGAAACAAAATCCCCCTATGAGAGGAACAATTGTTAATATTTTACAAGCCGAGTGGTTAATGAGAACCATTAGACAAGTTTATATAATTTATGCCTATGACACATAGGTGCATTAACTGGAACATATCCTTTAAGTCCAATGGTATCTTGGTTAATACTTTTTTTTTCTCTTTCACATAATATAAGATGTTCTTTTTCTTTTTTTGGATTTTTGATATTATGTAATGGAAAGGATAGATTTTTTAGTTTTTTTTTTCAATTTGTTTATGAGACGACTACAATAAATGATATGGCTATTTTATTAAATAGACATTACTCACTAACTTAATTGTAACGCCCTAAATCAAAGGCGTCTACAACCCGCCACGTGTTCTCTCTTCAAAGGCACACGCCAAGGCTATTACTAAACCACAATAGATAGAACATCATCAAAACTCTCTAAAATAAACATCTTCAACATAAAATTTCATTAAAGTTGTTTCACCACATAATCCGATAACTAAAGATATCTAAAAACATAAGAACATAAAAAGTCTTTACAAATAAAACTTCCAATGAAACTAATCCATCAAATAAAGTCTCTACTAAAGTAAAAGTACTCATAAACGTCTCCATCCAAATCCCTAATGATTAGTTGGATGGTCATCTGTACTATCGTGCTCCCCATCATCAACATATACGTCATATCCCGATAAATCATATATAATAGGATCATCACCTACACCTATAAAAATAAATGATTGAGCACAAAGGCCTAGTACATCCAACCCACAAGCACATGCACATGATCATACATAACACAATATCACATACAACTTATAATTTCTAATGCAACAAGCACAAATTAATTTATCTTTTCATTAGCCTGCAACCAACACAGTTTAGGAAAACTCATGATATAAACCCAAACCCGAAATAACTCAGATCCTTTAACACATATTATAATATATACATATATACAGTTTGCATGCGCAGCCAAAGCTCGAAAGCACGACTCCTAATCTACCAGAATCATCTCCAAGCACGAGTCAACTCGGGATAACCTCACACAAAGATCATTAGGTTGTCTCACTAGAGATCACCCTCCACCATGGCCTCGCCATGAGTTCTACTCTAGTCGACACCACTCACAACCCACACTCAATTTCAATTAAGGTCGTATATTCGTTAATCAGGTTATAAATTCTAAACCTATCATGCACAAGCAGCAAACAAGGTAAGGACATACCTGATTTGCTTCCAATCCAAATCTACTCAACAGAAACTTTAATTGAAATGGAACCCTAATCTCACAATACTCTTGTATATCAATATATGTCGCAATTAAAATTCAATTGTAATCATGATGTCAAACCCTACCCCTAATACCATAACCCTAACCAAATCTTAACTCACTTGTTAATTTTATTTTTACTTCACAGAAACCCTAACATCAATTTCTCCTCAAATCTTCCTTGATCTCCACAATCCTTCACACCATACATATATATATAATATTCTATTAACAATTCGATATACAACAACAAATAAATTTCATTTAATGATAAGATTGGATAGATCCTTACTTACCTAGAACTTGCAGATCCTGATTTGAAACAAAAGCCCTAAATCAATCAATCTCCTGATCACAGCCAATTTATTCCTAATTAATATAACTTCCAAATTATCATATTCTTATAACCATCAAATCCTAAAAATCACAAAACACTAAGAAAGATCTTACCTTTTTCTTCGAATTGAAACCATACAAATCTTCAAATTCGACCTTAAGGTTTCTCCAAACTCTTATAGATCTTAAATCTCTTAGGTTTGATAATCAAAACCTCTTGATTTTTCAAAACGGAATCTTCAAAAGAATTGCAGGGTTTCTCCAAAGAATTCTCCACAGTGTTTTCCTTACAAATAGATAGTAGATCGTAGAGATTTAATCGGTTTTAGATTGTGAAAAGATTAAGAGGGAAAACACTTACCAAGATGTTTTTCTCTTGCTCTGCTTAAGGTTTCCGAAAGCTCAGACAAAGCAATAGAAAACTAAGTTAAGGCATCTATATATAGGCTAACTTAGCTTAGGAAAAACGCTGGGTTCATATCCAATTTAAGTAGCCTTCTGCCAAAATCCATTCTTAATCAAGTCTTTGCCATGTGAACACAATACAATTGTATTTCAACTTTGACCATAAAACATTCTTATTTAATATCATTTGACTCTTTGACCTTCTTAATAATCCTTTTATATACTTTAAGGTTGACCATAAAACCCTCTAATTTTATATCAAATAACAAACTTGCCCTTCTTTATAATTTATTTATCTTTATATTACATTTCTCCCCTCCTAAAAGAACTTCCGTCCTTGAAAGTTACCCAAATTACTATCTCCTTTTTATCCATGCATCCATCAGTTCTCTGTCACTCCTTTTCTTCTTGTTTCTGATTCTTTACACCATATTGACTCATCTTCATGCTTATATTTGCTAGCTAGAATATAATTCCATCGACGTCTCTTTAATTCTTAACTTTCACCACTCAGTTTAGATTCATTTCAACCATTACTTCACAATACCTCTTGACTATAACTTAAACTTATTAACAATATTCATTAAGAAATCTAGCCTTGACCTCATTTTATTAAATCTCTAATTCAATTTCCTCGAGCGATGTTTAGAAAGTTGAAAATCTCATAACTATAGTTCCCAATTTAAATTCCAAAAGTCAAATCTTACATTAACCTAGAGCTCCAAATGTCATTGTGTTACTTGTATTTCTATTGATTCAACTTAGTTTTTATCGTTATTGTTCCATATAAAAAATAATTCACATCACTTGCATATCATTCATGTAATCTCAAAATACTTATTAACTAACCATACTTCTTCCAATATGTTTTCTCAATCTCCAATATATTTTCTTATATTTTCCATCAATATATACATGAAGATTAAAATTAATACTTATATCCTTAAGTAAACCTTTAAAATCATCGGATGACTTCTAACTCTTCCTTTGACATCATTACTCCTAACGTTCCGATAAATCTTTGATATTTAGATTACTAATGCACATTGTCTCTAGGGTTCACCATACAAATCCATTTATTGGCCTAATATTAAGTGATTGTTCTTCACTTGGATTTGATATCCTTATATAACTATTAAATCTACTTCTCAACAAAAGATTTTCTTCGATTATATACTTTTATCTAAGTTCATAAATCAATCATTACATCCTCCAAAATAACTGTAGATTGCATTGTAGAAAACTCAATCCAACTCATTAACACAATTAAACCATTATACTTACCTCTAATTACCACCATTTCCATCGAAACTTTGTTAGGACATAGTCACTTTATAATCCTTCAAATAACAATCGGAAAACTCAAATCATGAAATTTAAGATTTTTCAACTCTAACTCTAATGATCAAACCTTACATTGCTCTGTTATTTCATATGATCATAGCATCTACGTATTTGCTAGTTAGTTTTATCACCCCTGTTAAACACCATAGACAATCCACAACTATTTATTTATCACTTTTCTAATTGTCCTCCAAAACTTGTTTTGCTTTTTTATCTAACAATTTATATCTTCATATAAATTTTCTTTAAGAATCATCTCAAAATTCATCATCATAGATTAATACAAATGTCGTCCTTATTTCACCATCCATAGATTTCCCGTAACTCGTTAAGATCATATTTCCTTCTTGCAATGGTCATTCTACATGCATATTCATATCTTCATAGGATTTAACTATTCTCTAATTTATATTGGTTATCTCAATACTTTTTCTCTACTCTTTAACATGATCTTTCTCATGTCATCTAACAAATATCGCTCTAAGGTGACCAAAGCCACTAAATTCTCATTCCTCTTCCTACTCAGAGCTTTTACCACAACATTCGCTTTTCGAAAGTGATATTGTATATCCGCATCAAAATCCTTTATTAGTTCTAACCACCACCTTTGTCTCATATTCAGATCTCTTTGGTTGAAAATATACTTCAAGCTCTTGTTATTCATGAAGATTTTGCACTTCTCATCAATTAATTTGTGTCTCCAACTCTTTAAACGTATGACCTATGACTATCAGTTCTATGTCATGAGTGAGCCAATTCTTTTCATAAGGCTTTACTATCTAGATGCATATCCTATAACTTTACCTTCTTGCATCTAAACACAACCCATATCTTGTAAAGAAGTATCAATACCAATAATGTACTCTACTCATTGGCAAAGTTGTCATCAGTGCAGATATTAACTTTTCTTTTAACTATTGGAAACTACTTCCACAATTATCATCCCACATATACTTCACTCCCTTTTGAGTCATTCTTATTAAAGGATTTAGAAACCTTAGAGAAATCCTCTACAAATCTCCTGTAATATCTTGCCGTTCCTCGAAACTTCTAATTTCCGACACATTCTTAGGAGTTGACCATTCCCTTATAACTTTCTCCTTTTCAAGATTTACTGAAATTCCATTTCCATCCACAATATGTTCTAAGGGAAACACTTGCTCAAAACTTATGCTTAGTGAGCTTGGCATACCATTTTTCTTCTTGTAACGTTCTCAAAAATAATTTCAAATGTTCTCCTTTAATCTTTGAATACACGAAAACATCATCAATATACACTATTACAACCTGGTTCATTTACTCTTTAAAGACCCTTGTCATAAGATCCATAAATATAACTGGCGCATTTGTAAGATCGAAAGGTATAACCACAAATTCCTAATGTCACGCCCCAGAAGGGTATCCTAAACGTAACAGTCCGCCACATGCTATATAAGACTCTCGAATTACTAACCGAGCCATTCGGGAGTCTTGTATAGATGTAAAGCGTCTCTTTACGACAATAGAATACTCTGTTCAATGGAGTTAAGAAGTTCAATATAATATTCGATAGCCTTAGATGATAAATCAAAACACATACATAAAATTACAAAGTCTAAGGGGCATTCCCCCGCAAAAGAATATTAAGGTCCATTACAGTCATCTAGAGTCCTTTTGGTTTCCTGTGGAAGTCTAACCAAAATCGAAATAAACTTCCAAAGGAAACGCCTAGCTTTGGTACCTGAGCTGTAGCCTGCCTTGGCCTAAGCCAAATGAACTATGCTGCAATAAGTAAAAACTATAGGGGCATAAGCTAACTAGCTTAGTGAGTGAAAACTTCCATATCACAATTTCAACAAACATTCAAGCAAGTGGTTAATCAATCAAGTGGAATGCATCAAACACGTGAGTTCAACAAACATATGACCAGTCGGAAATCATATGTGGATGGACTTGTGCCCTCCATCCCAGGTTAGCAGATTAACGGATCCTACGGTACAACGGCGTTTAAGCTCACGGTTAACTGAACTATAAATTCGTTTTATGGATCACGAAAAACCAACAAATGCTAATGCTCCATCCCCATCGTGATATGAATGAGCTCAAGTTTATAATTGATGTCTAACAATCAATTAATCTAATTCTTTGAGGTGACCAAGTAATACTCGCAGACAATCAATTCTAGCTCCTCTCTATACAAGCAATGAATTATCACCCGGCTTCGATATTCTTTAAATTCAACTTCACATATCAACAGCAGACAAATATAATTCCCAAATAACCCCATCATGCATATTCATTTTTGTCTTTGCTTAGCAACTTGTGCAACTATCATTACAATCACAAGCAATAATTGAAATTGGAAGTAATACTCACTCAGCCATGGTACGCCGGTCTCTTAGTAATAATAATAGGGCGGTAAGGATTCGTTGTTCTCGGGATCACCTACCAAATAAGAATAACCTAATGAGAACTCCACCACTTAACAAATTCAAACTATGCATCTAAACTAAATAAAATCGTGATTCTCGCTATTTGCGGAAGTTCCAACTTAAAAACAACCATTGGTCATTTTAACTAGGAATTTCCTAAATTTTATATCGATTTCTATCTACTTGAAATATCTATCTATTTTATTATTATTTCTAAGTTTTGAAAACATTTAGCTCATAGAAAAGAGGGATCAGATCTGGCCTGTAACATTTCCATTTCCGAAAAATTGTTTTGCACTTGATCCAAATGTATCTAGTTGATGATTCATGTGTATATAAAATATGAATGAGTTCCTAAAGTGAATGACATGTGATGAGTCAGTATATACATGATCTTGATGATTTTTGATAATGAAACTCTAGAACTTCTAATTCTTATAAGACTTCAACAATTTCTCCTTAAAAATCCAATTTTCCAATTTTGCATTCCTTAGTGTTTTGGGATTTCATTCTTAGAATTTACTTGTTATCTAAGTAAAAATGAGTCTTCATCATCTATACTATCCAAGACCTTCATTTCCACATAAAAAATTTACATTTTTCACTTCGCAAAAATGTTTTTAAATAAGCTTTTCACAAAAATCCGAATTTTGGAAAAATTCATTTCTTGCACGTTTCCTTTGAGAAAACTTGTTTAATGCATCAAAATTTAAAGCTTTACTATATCTATTACCTAAGAACTTCATTTAATGCATAAAACATGCAATTTGAGCTTGAACACTAGGTGATTACATAGGCATCATCTCAAGTTACGAATTTAACAAATTGAACACTAACTTAAAATTTTCCATCTTAATTCCACTTCTTGTTTTGCACATTACTCATGTCTAAACTCATTTCAACTTGTAAATATCATTACTTAGTGTTATCTATTACTTATACCCTTCATTTTTCATGTAAAATATGAGTTTCAAAGTGGTTTCAATGGTTTTTAAAATAGGTCTAGAAAATTATCCGAATTTTCCCTTGAACATTTTTAACAAAAATCTTTTCTTTTCAAGTTCTTTGTCTTGTCTTCATAACGATCTACCAACTATCACATTTATATATGCAAGACTATGCTTTTGTGGACATTAATGCATGAAAGCACAAAATATTCATATGAACATGAATGCCAAGAAAAATATGAGTGTCTAAATACTAGATCTACAACTTATAGTGTATGAAAATTAGTTTAAAGACATGAACATATATTTTTCATGCAAGATCTCTACTTTCATATGCCTAAACATAATGATACTTCAACAAAAACTCATTAAACATAATATCTACTTCTTGTGATGGCTTGATATTCATGTATTAGTGTTTTCTTATCCCTAGCATTTGCTCATTGAGATTTAAAGTGGAAAACACACAAGAATAGTTTTGCCATTACAAGATTATGCAGTAGTAAGGCTAGAAATCATCACCTAAAAGAAGATTTGAAGAAGAAATGGACTTGTGAATGTGTGTGTGTGAGGAGGGGGGGTGTCATGGCACAATGGAGAGAAAAGAGAGAGTTTTGTTCTTTGTAAAAATTTTGAAAGAGTAAAAATGAAGAGAGAGAGTGAAAATAAGTTTATATATTAAGTGAATTAGGGTTTAATTGTATTAAAAGAAGTAAAAATAAAACAAATGGAGGGGAAAGAAGAGGGGGGTGCGCCGACCAGATTAGGAGGAGAGAGAGGGAGTGAGTTGAATTTGATATAATTTGTAATTTAAGTAATAAAATATAATAAAAATAATAATTTAGTAGGAAACAGAATTTTCTTGGAAAAGAAAATATAAGGAGTAGTTGTAAGGATGTAAGAATAGGGTATGGGTAGTGTGTAGTGTATGTTGTACTTGTGAATAGTGGCAAATAGTAGACAAGACATCTACTTTACCAGTAGTAAAGAAAATACGGGAAAAAAGCTATAGCTGTAATTTTTATAACCCGGAAAATTATAAAATTTATATATTTGAAATCCTTATAAAATTTCGGTTCTAATGAATATTCCGAAATATTTTTCTGAGTTTCTAGTCCCGGGGCTCGTTTTTCCGTAATCGGGCTCGGGAAGGCTCGGAATAGAAAATATTCCGAAATTAAAACTTTCTAAGGTTTGAATTATACTTTAAAACAATAATTCACATTAATTTATTTTATAAAACTTCTTTTGTTATGAAACCGAGGAAAAGCCGGATTTAGGGTTTCTAAGCTTCTCTCATTAAGCTTGAACTAAACGATTTAGGGTTTTGCTTTTTGGTTTCCGGAGTTTACTTGGCTACTAGGAAAACCGGGGTTTACATCTAATGCCCATATCTAGTTGAAAACTATCTTTGTAAATATCGTCGGCTTAAATCTGCAACTAGTGATATCCTGACCTCAAATTGATCTTAGAAAATACTTGCACTCCTACTAGCTAATCAAACAAATCATCTATCCTAAGCAACAGGTACTTATTCTTAATCGTTACCTGGTTTAACTCTTATTAATCTATACATAACCTCATGCTCCCATCTTTCTTTTTCACAAACTCGCTGGAACTCCTCAAAGTGATCCAACTTCTTCTTAAGCAAGTCTCCAATTAACTTTTAATTCCTCCAATTCCATCGGAGCCATATGATACGATACTTTAGACTTAGATAAGGTATCTGACACCAGATTAATACAAAACTTTATCTCTTTTTAAAGCGGTAACCTAGTAGATCTTTTGGAATTAAATCAAGATATTCTCTCACAATTTGTATCCTCGTAGGATCGGTCTTTAGTTCATCTCTTATTGTCAAAACTGCCATTTACTAAAACTGACTTTTCCTACAACTCATATGTAAGCAACATTGAAGGTCCTTGCACTTCAAGCTTATGCACAAAACGATCTCCATCCAATAAACTAAACTCCACAAATAAATCCAAATACATCATTATGTTTCCTTAACCAGTCTACTCCTATCATATCTATTACTATAATATTCGTAGGTAAAACGTCACCTTCCAATTTTATATCCAAATCCTTTACAAATACAAGTCAACGTTGCTCCATATTATCAACAAGCACACTCTTAACTGCCTCCTCATAACAAAACAACAAACTTCTCAAATATGCTTGAAAACTTGCACCTGTATCACAATCTTAAGAAGCACTTGCCCTCCAGGCTCTTTTCATTATTTGGCTCGATATCCATATTGTCCACACTTGAAATAGAATACCTAAGGAACAACTTTTCCAAAACCTGTCACTACCCAACCTTGACAATTGAAAAGCAGGCATTCTTAAGCCACTTGAAATCCTTGATATTCCTTTTTATACCTTGAACTGCTGATTTGTGTTGATAAAAGATTGGCCTCTTCTCCCTGTCTTAGGTAAGGATGCCAGATATCTTAAGGTATAACTATCCAAAAGGATAAAAACACTATGGGACTACAAGATATGATCTTACTAACACAAACAAACATATCTCTACAAAATAAAAGGGTAATCCAACTTAAGGATTAAAACTCTATAACTATAGGATGAAAGCAACACTAATCTAGATAGGATCAAGAACCTTAATGTATTCTACCATTCTCATCATTGCTCACCATCCTAAGGAGTCAAAACTTAAATTTAATATATCATAACCTATTGCTCTGATACTAAACAAGTTGTAACGCCCTAAATCAAAGGCATCTACAACCCGCCACGTGTCCTCTCTTCAAAGGCACATGCCAAGGCTATTACTAAACCACAATAGATAGAACATTATCGAAACTCTCTAAAATAAACATCTTCAATATAAAATTTCATTAAAGTTGTTTCACTACATAATCCGATAACTAAAGATATCTAAAAATATAAGAACATAAAAAGTCTTTACAAATAAAACTTCCAATGAAACTAATCCATCAAAATAAAGTCTCTACTAAAATAAAAGTACTCATAAACGTCTCCATCCAAATCCTTAATGATTAGTTGGATGGTCATCTGTACTATCGTGCTCCCCATCATCAACATATACATCATATCTCGATAAATCATATATAATAGGATCATCACCTGCACCTGTAAAAATAAAGGATTGAGCACAAAGGGCCAATACATCTAAACCACAAGCACATGCACATGATCATACATAACCAATATCTCATACAACTTATAATTTCTATGCAACAAGCACAAATAATTTATCTTTTATTAGCTTGCAACCAACACAGTTTAGGAAAAACTCATGATATAAATCCAAAACCCGGAATAACTCAGTTCCAGAAACACATATTATAATATATACATATATACAGTTTGCATGCCCAGCCAAAGCTTGAAAGCACGACTCCTAATCTACCAGAATCATCTCCAAGCACGAGTCCACTCAAGACAACCTCACATAAAGATCATCAGGTTGTCTCACTAGAGATCACCTCTCCACCATGGCCTCGCCATGAGTTCTACTCTAGTCGAAACCACTCACAACCAACACTCAATTTCAATTAAGGTCGTATATTCGTTAATCAGTTTTAAATTCTAAACCTATCATGCACAAGCAGCAAACAAGGTTAAGAACGTACCTGGATTTGCTTCCAATCAAATCTACTCAACATAAACTTTAATTGAAATGAACCCTAATCTCACAATACTCCTGTATATCAATATATGTCGCAATTAAAATTCAATTGTAATCATGATGTCAAACCCTACCTAATACCATAACCCTAACCAAATCTTAACTCTGTTAATTTTATTTTACTTCACAGAAACCCTAACATCAATTTCTCCTCAAATCTTCCTTGATCTCCACAATCCTTCACACCATACATATATATAATTTCTATTAACAATTCGATATACAACAACAAATAAATTTCATTTAATGATAAGATTGGATAGATCCTTACTTACCTAGAACTTGCAGACTGATTTGAAACAAAAGCCCTAAATCAATCAATCTCCTGATCACAGCCAATTTATTCCTAATTAATATAAATTCCAAATTATCATATTCTTATAACCATCAAATCCTAAAATAACACAAACACTAAGAAAGATCTTACCTTTTTCTTCGAATTGAAACCATCAAATCTTCAAATTCGACCTTAAGGTTTCTCCAAACTCTTATAGATCTTAAATCTCTTAGGTTTGATAATCAAAACCTCTTGATTTTTCAAAACGGAATCTTCAAAAGAATTGCAGGGTTTCTCCAAAGAATTCTCCACAGTGTTTTCCTTACAAATAGATAGTAGATCGTAGAGATTTAATCGGTTTTAGATTGTGAAAAGATTAAGAGGGAAAACACTTACCAAGATGTTTTTCTCTTGCTCTTAAGGTTTCCGAAAGCTCAGACAAAGCAATAGAAAACTAAGTTAAGGCATTATATATAGGCTAACTTAGCTTAGGAAAAACGCTGGGTTCATATCCAATTTAAGTAGCCTTCTGCCAAAATCCATTCTTAATCAAGTCTTTGCCATGTGAACACAATACAATTATATTTCAACTTTGACCATAAAACCTTCTTATTTAATATCATTTGACTCTTTGACCCTTCTTAATAATCCTTTTATGTACTTTAGGGTTGACCATAAAACCCTCTTATTTTATATCAAATGACAAACTTGCACTTCTTCATAATTTATTTATCTTTATATTACATTATGAACAAACTAGATTAATCAATTATGAGATAAATATTAGGTATAACCTATAACATGATTGAGAAGAGGTTTGATTATTACGATACTAATAATACTCACAATATCAAGTAATCAAGAGAAGAAGTCTCCATAATTCAAAAGAATTGGTAAGATTAAGTTTTGTAATATATAAATAAATATTTTATATTGAAGGAAAAATATGTCATTTGATATAAAATAAGAGGGTTTTATGGTCAATCCGAAAGTTAGATTAATTTTCGTTGGCTTTTGTTTTATCGGTTATCAAATGAGATAAAGAAATGTCATTAAAGATGAAATGATGTTATTAGAGATGAAAAGACGTCATTAAAGATGAAGAAACGTTATTAAAGATGAAGAGATGTCATTATTAAAGATAAAGAGACGTCATTAAGGATAAAGAGACATTATTAAAGACGAAGAGATGATGTTATTAAAGATGAAGAGACATTACTAAAGATAAAGAGGCATTATTAAAGATAAATAGTTATTCCTTATCTTTTGTATAAACTAGGCTTCCCCCTTCTCCAAAGTCATCTCTAAACCTAGAAAATCCTCTCTACAAGTTTGTTAGCATCCATAGGAGTTTGAAGAATCCAAACCAAGGTAAGTGATATCTTCTTTATCTTTAGATTTCAAAGGAATCTATCTTTTTCCTTAGATTTGTAATTGGATTTGAAGGGAAAATTGAAGAAAGACCTACCTTGATTGGGAGATATGGATTTGAAGAATCAAGAAGATTAAGGATCATTTCTAAGTAAGATTGAATATTCCTAACCTTTATGTTATTATATAAATAATTTTGTTGACTTTTAGTTTGAAATTGGATTGAACAAATTCTAGGCTTTGGGAGATTTGTTGAGAAAAATATGTTCTTTAGAGGAATTTTGTGTTTCAGTCTAGATGGAAGGTGCTAATTTATGTTCCTACTAAAAGCTGTTATGTTTATAATATAAGGTTTTGGTGAATTTGAGTTATGTTCTGAAGGAGAATTGGTGATTCAGAGTTTCTGTTCCTTGAAATTGATTCAGGCACAACCTTACCTTGTTTGTTGTACATGCTTGTAGGTTTAGATTTGCTTTTTATATCCACCGTAAGGTTAGAATATCAAATCAATCTAATTTTATCTGGCTTATTAATTTGTTTTGCTGCTTGTGATTGGTTGCAGTTAGTAAAGACCACGCAGAGTGTGATACTAACGCGGGCAATCTGATGATCCTTGTGTGGTGTTGTCCCTTGTGGTGTTGTCTCAAGTGGAGTTGTACCTAGAGATGATTCCAATAGATTAGGTTTTGACAATATGGTTGTGGGTTGTGTGAGAGATTCCAAACACCAATACATGCATAATTATCTATTTTCTATATGTTTATTTTTATGGAGTCATGAGTTACTCCAGATTTGGAACTAGATGCATATGGTTTCGAATTGTATTGCTTGGCGGCTAATTACAGATAATAAATGGTGTTTTTTGTATTAAAATAGTTGCACGTGATTATATATGCCATGTTTGCATATGCATTTGTACGTGGTTTGGTGTACTAGGCGTTTTGCTTATTTCTTTCGATTTTCAAGAACAGGAGAAGATCAAGTGATTTATGATCTTTTTGGATATGATGTCCATGTTAATCAAAGGGAGGATGATAATGGACTAGATGACCCTACTGATGTCTAGAATACATGGATTGGATTTAGAATAAGATGAATGCTTAATCATTTATATGTTTTTATGAGTTTAAATATGTTTTCAGGGTTTTCTTTTATGTTATAAATTGGATTATTATTAGCTATGTTTTATGCTAACGAGGTTATTTGAAGGTTTAGTTTTGATAGTATCTTTAAAGAGGTACCCCTTATGTGAGTTTTGAAGATTCATATTATCATTTATTTATGGTTTCAAATTTTTTAGCATTGGCTTATTCTTATAAAGAGAAGGACACATGGTAGGTTGTAATGTCTTCAAGTTAGGGTATTACAGGTTTAAAATAAGAAATAATTCTATAGTAAGTGTATGTAACACTTGGAAAAGGGGTCTAACTGAATGTCTCCTAATACAAAGAATACCCTTATTAACATGTAAGTATGGGCAAAATAGATATAAAATAAAACTATAAGAATGATAGAAAAACTTGTCACGTAATAAAGTTTACATCTTGTGTAAGAAGTATGGACTTTAATGCTTTAAGATATTGCATCGGGACTTCTAACAAAATTAGAGAACTTTTTCATGGTTACAAATGCTATTAGACCATTTGCGAAGGTTTATCTTTTCTGTTTTGCAAATTTTTATAGAAACTTTGGTCATTAAATTGCTTCCTCCCTTTGCCATTTTGCTCTCACTTTACTCCAATCCACATTTGGACCTTGAATTTGTCTCTTGGAACCTCGATTTTGTCATCAAATATCTTGGTTAATACTTGAGACATGTTGAGAAAACTAGGGATTGAATTGACTAATTCTTGTTAGGATTAAACCTTAAATCCATAAATTGAATAGCACATGTTCAAGATTAGGCATAAACGCATAGAAGTAATCGTGGAAGTGTACTTGAATCATGATCTAAAAGAAGCACAAAATCCCTCTAATCTTGATATATTTATTATTTCTTAATTTTCCCATTATAAAATTTGGAATAATATATCTAGTCTTGACACATAATATTTATACTTTATATGATGTGCTGCAGGTGGTGAATCACTGGCAGAATTATGTGTGAGAGCACCATGGCTGCGAACATAAAAATATGATTAAAGATGCACCAAGAGGTGGTCCAATACCACCATTCCAATGCTTAAGTTAGTTGTAGGCTCTAGAAGAAGTAATAAGAATATATGATTTGTACAATTAGTTATCCTGCTTGCCTTCATGCCTTTGGTATAAGTGTTGATTTGCAGATAAAGTCATAATAGAATGGATGACCCACTTAATATTTTTATCCTATGTGACAAATCTCCAAATTTGCTAGTTGACCAGGCCCGAGGAGAGCAAAGATATTCATTCGGGAGTGTCCACCGAATGAGTGCTCCTTCCCTTAAGGAGAGGAGAGGAGATGAAGGCACCAGATGGGTCACCATGAGGCCCCAAGTTCAAGGCTACGGTCATCAATTCTATGTCGCCAAGGGCCTCTATACGAGGAGTTGTGACTAAGGGTAAAAGAGACTTATGGCCATGCAGAGGCCAAGGTCTTTATGGGCGGTAGCCATGAGGTTGAAGTCCTCGTTCAATTGAAGACCTCGTGGTGGAGGCTAAGGTTAAGGTCTTTCATGGGTTGAAAGCCTTATGGGTCTATGACCTTCTCGGGCTTCTAGTGAGCCTACTGACTCTTTGGGCTAGTGCTTGGACTTTATAGGCCATGGTCAAATATTTACTATTAATAAGATATATTAAAGTTCCACTACAATAAATTTTGGTTTTAGAGACAAAAATTCTGTCTCTGAAAGTGAAAAATCTGTCTCTAAAGACTTTCAGAGACAGATTTTCCGTCGCAAATTTCTGTTTCAAAATCATCGTCGCTAATTCTTTTAGGACAGATTTATTTTCCGTAGCAAATTTGCTATGGAATTTCTGTCACAAATTTGTCCTGTTTTATAATTAGATATTTTTAAATATAATTAGTAATATTAAATAAATTATTCCATCGCAAATCTGTCTCTAATTCTAAGACAAATTATTAAGAAATACACATTTGCCTCTTATTTATCCTTCTAGGAGGTCACCCATCATAGAATACTACGTACTAAGCAACTTAATATTGAAGTTTTCAAAGCACTAAACCGATAAACAATTCATATCTTCATGAGTAAAGTTTACTATTGTTTATTTAAGAGATATCACAATTTACAATATTATAACTATAAAACATTTTACATATCTTTTATAATTTTTTTTTATTTTATAATTTCACTTTACCTATTTATTAAGGACTTTTTCATTAATATTTTATTAAAATAATATATAATATTAATATATACAATGTTTACATTTTATAATAATTATTTTAAATTATATATTTATTATAAATATACAATATTTTCAGTAGCATATTCTAATTTTTTTTTCCAAATATGATTTATTATTTAAAAATATTATATATTATGTAAATATAAATAATGTTATACATATAAATTTATATATATAATGATATATATTTTAATTATACTTTTTACATTACTTACTTAATATTCATATTAACTTAATATATTGCATATTTTTAATTAATGTGTTTTTTTTTATTTCATTTTTGTTACACTTAATAAATTATAATATAATATAAGCAATATAAAAATATATTTTCATTAATTATTAATAAAATAATATTTAATACCAATTTAATATATTTAACTAATTATTATTTATTAATATTTTATTACTTAATATACTATATTTTTACATAGTATATTTTTTTACCAAAATATGTTATTATATTTTAAATAAAATATAGTATGTAAATATAAATTATGTAATATATAATAAATTTTTTTATATTAAAAAAAAATATGAATAGTCATAATAAATATATAATAAAAAATTATAAATAATATGAATATATATTTTTTATTAATATATTATTAAAATATATATATTATTATTATATATTTGTATATGTTTAAATATACTAAGTTTACATTTTATTAATTATTTTATTTTACATTTTTATTATTGAAATATACTTTATTTTTAAGTAGTATTTTATGATATTACTTGTATATAACATATTATATTATTGTTATACACTAATTTATTAAGTTGTATAATTTGATTTTTTATATAAGTTATTATGCAAAAGAATATATAATAAGATATAAATATAATATTTATATTTTAAGTACTATTTTTAACTTATTCTTTATAATATATAAATATGTAATGTAATAATAAATATATTATAAATAAAAAATATATAATTAGTTGTAAATAACATATGATTGTACATATTATAGTTATTATATAATAAAAATTAATTTACAAATATAATATGTCCTTATTATATAATGCATATTTATATATATTATATTAAATATGTATAATTAAAACTAATTTCAAACATAATTATTTATACATACATATATGTAATTTTAATTTAGAGACAAATTTGCAATAGAATTTTAAAAAATAGAAATTGGAGCTAAAATAATTTATTTCCCTCTAAAATCAGAGACAAATTTGCAACGGAAAAATTTTCGTCGCAAATCAATATGTAATCCGTCGCAAATTCTGTCGCAAAAGCATATAAAAATTAGAAGATTATTCATAATTTATGTCATCACAAATCCATCGCAAATCTGTCTCTAATTCATTTTTAGAGACAGAAATTTTCCGTTGCAAATTTTCTGTCTCTAAAGGCTAATTTTCTAGTAATGTTCATAACTTTATTATATCACTTTATTTGGATTTTATATTTTATGATAGTCTTACTATACAAATAATTTAATTCAATCATAAGCCCGTAAGATTGGTTTATATAAAATCAATTTAAGAGTTCTCACAAGCCATGTCACCCCAAATTGGTTAATTATGTGAATCTTATCATTTATCCAAATAGTTACCCAAACTTGTAAATGAAAATTTTATTGGAGTTAATGTACTTTTTAATATAGGGTAATTTATGCACACACACGTGCATCGACCATAATTATGCTCTATTGGTAAACAAGGTTTCTAAAAGAATAAGAAACCAAGTAGTTTACATAATGCTCGTATAAATTTGAGATATGTAGAATTCGCATACAAAATGGAAAGCCCGTAAATTACATAGAGATAAATCAATATTTTGGGATAATTTTAAATTTAATATCAAATTTTTAAATAGTTAAAAAAGATATGGATGTTTTAAGTAAGTGACAAATAAATGCAAAAAAAAAAAAGGATTTCTTATTAAGTTGATTTTTTATCCACTTAAAATTTTAATTTCTTACTTGCATCATTTTATATAATATTAATATTTTTCTTAACAGCTTAAAATATTGATGCTTTATGACAATTTCCTTCCAAATATTAATAGTGTAATTTCCAATAATACGGTTTATATAGAATAGGTCTTCACCAGAGCTTTTAACTCTCGTACCTTCATATAGATGCACCAAATAATACGGTTTATATAGATTAGGTTTTCACCAGGGTTTAAATTCGTTCGTTGCTATAGATGCACCAAAAAAGTGTTTTAAGTGTGTAAGAGCATATTTGCAAGTTCAATGATATTTATGCAAGACCATGGTCATTACCAAAATTCCAACATAAAACCTCTTAAAATAGATGCAATTTTAAATATAAATATGTGGTAGGTTTTAACTATATCAATACAATATATTTCCATATGATGATGCAATCTATATACTTTCACCTATAAGAATCGGTGTAATTAAATCGTCTAATAAATGTGATTTCTTTGTTCATATAAAAATCGCATGTACTAAATGCGATTTAGCCTTGTCGTATTCAGTAGATACGATTTTTTTTTTTTTTTTTTTTTTTTTTGTTAAAACTAAGTTCATATTTGTTACATGTGACTTTGCATTAGTAATCTCATAATTAATTTTATTTTATTAGTATTTATATAATTTTTTTATAACGTTAGTATGAACGTGTTAGACCTCTATACATATTATATAGTATAGCCTAAATTCATGCCGAAGAAAATTAATAATAATGGGAAGATGTGGCTTAACGCGCAATAACGACGCCTCGTGACTATAACAAAACTTTTCTTACTTCGGAAGATAACCCAATTAACACGCTTTGTCCAAATTCTAAGTAATTCTCATGGACTAGACTTGGAACTGCGAAGAAATTGCATGCGATGGAGCTAGAAATTGTTAAGAACATTCCAAATAATTTCCAATCAATTAATAAATCACCCATCCCAGACACATATTCTATATAAATACTTGCGAATGCTTCGTGGTCTTCCCTCAACAATAACCAAAGTCTGCTATAATTTTCTTTCCACTTGCTTCATAGCTAAACGAAGCCTAGCAACCCTTTCACGTTGGCTTGCGACCAACACCAACACAAACACCATCACATCCCTCCTCGACATGGAACCTAAACAAGTGCAAAAGTATCAGAACGTGCTTGTGATGCGCCATGGGGACCGCTTAGACAACTTTGATCCCTCGTGGCTCGACACCGCTCCAAGGACCTGGGATCCACCTCTGACTACCACGGGACGGGCCCGAGCACGCAAGGCTGGTGTAAATCTCCCGACACAGCTCGGGTTCCCAATTCATCGGATAGTTGTGTCCCCATTCCTACGTTGTCTTGAGACTGCCAATGAGTTGATTTATGGTCTATATGGCGTGAAGGATGGTGTCGTGACGAATGAAAATCATGTCGCTTATACCGATTCCTCCAAAGTCAAGGTGTGTGTGAATATGGTTATTGCATACGCACATGATTAGCTTATGAAATGTTCATATAACTTCTCTAGCTTAAGGTGACCAAAATTCCTTAAGTATGTGACCATTGTCCCCGTCATTTTTTTTAATTTTTTTCTTTTTATTGCAATATATTAATTTTATAGGAGATCATATGGTATATATTAATGGTTGGAGGCATTGATGTACAACTATTCATGACTTAGCTTTCATATCTAAAAAGGTAATAAGAATCGAAGAAATTTTATCGTTTCATCATTAATTTGGATGGGATAATCCTATTATTATCTAATGGATCACGTCGTATTAATCGTGATTGAACTACTAAAATAATAATAGTCCAGTTGCTATATATATTTATTTTAATATATCTAGATGATTGGCTGAATGACTCTTTATTTTTTCCTTTGGAACGCTATATGAAAAAGGAAAATGATGTCAAATTAAATATGCTAATATCACTAATAACAAATTGGCAGGTCTCAATCGAATATGGCTTATGCGAAATGTTTAATAAAGTCGCCATTAGGCATCCTCCGTCCGAGCCTGAGAACGGAGAGTGGGGTTTCAACAGATCAGAACTTGATATGCTGCTTCGTCCTCAGGAGATCGTTGATCACAGCGCACACAGAGTATTTGACAAGGTATGAAGTACGAACGATCAATATGCATATTTGCTTCCTTATAATTTCTTGCCGTTCTAAGAAAAACTAGTCGAAGCCCCACACCATACGAAATTAGGGATTTTAATTTAAAGAATATGCATAATCATGAACACGTTTAACTTTTCATAAAAGATTATTATAACTAACTATTATTAATTATATATGTATCTATTCATAAATGGTTTTAAATACAGTATAATTACTTCGTTTTACACCATCGATACCTACATATGAAAGTTCTTAGCGTTTTGCTCATTTTTTTATTTGATTTCTTAATTTTTTATTTAAATTTTCAATGTTATAGAACTTTTACAAATTAGACCTCTGTTTCTTTTACAAATTAGACTTCAATGTTATAGAACTTTTACAAATTATGGAACCAATCTGTATGAAGAGAGATACTGGAACTTATTGCTGTGATTGGGTTAGATTGGGTTAAAAGATTAACTGTAAAGCAGCACACCTTCCTCCTTTTCGATTTTTGAAAGTTTTTTTAGACACCAGGTCCAATGTGAGTAAAGTCACTTGGCTATGCTTTATAATTGGAAAAATAAGCCATATAAAAATACATACCACTCATCCAAAGATGGACAGTTGGTGGAAATCTGTATTAAATACTGTTTGAGAGATTTAATTAATTAACATATATTTGATAATATTATTTATTTTTATATTATTAACCAACAAGAATTGGTCATGTGTTAACAAGAATTTGTCCTCATTTGTAAAATGTCGTAAACCATTAAGGATTTAAATAAAAAAATAAAATATCAAAGGGTCAAATATAAAGATATTATCAATTAAAAAATATAAATAATAATTTTTTAATTATGAAAAATATCAAATTTAGTACTAAAACTTTGTCAAAAATTTAATTTGATACATAAATTTTGAAATAGTTAATTTAATATACAGTCAAAGTTTTCGTGACTATATTTTCTATATCACTAACATTGTTTGCTTTACTTCTTGATATGAAAAAAAGTCTATCGTGCTATATGAATTAAAAAATATAAATAATAATTTTTTAATTATGAAAAATATCAAATTTAGTACTAAAACCTTATCAAAAATTCAATTTGGTACATAAATTTTGAAATAGTTAATTTAATATTCAGTCAAAGTTTTCGTGACTATATTTTCTATATCACTAACATGTTTGCTTTACCTCTTGATATGAAAAAAAGTCTATCGTGCTATATGATGTTAGTATTATTACTAAAAATTTAACTATATATTGTTTCTTTTGCAATTGCATACAAAGCAAACCATACTAAGAAAATAGTAACAAAATAATCACAAAAAATGGATATTATATTGAATTTTTGTGCAAAGTTGTGTACCAAATTTTGCATTCACCCTTAAATTATATATTTCATAATAAATTCATAATTATATTTACAAAATTAAGTTGCAATGTGACACTTAACTAAAGAATTCCATAGGCAATATGTGCCCGGTAATCATGTGACGCGTATATATTGTCATGCATCTACACTACGTTAGATCTACGAAAATATATTATCCTCCAGTTACCCCCCAACAAATTATAATAAAATTGATATGTATTCCAAATAGTTTATACGGCGGATCGGTAATTGTCAAATTGAGAAATTTTTTTTCTTTTCTCCTTTTGGAATTTTACGAAGTTCAGGGGAAAAAAAAAAAAGGAATTGCAAATACAAGAAAAATTATGAATTATACATTTTTGTGGATCTATGTGGAGTTACTGAGGTGTGTTATGAGAAATAACGGGAACGTTATTTTATGTTGTGGTAAACTATAAATTCAAAGGACATTCTAGGTTATGGATAATAGTGAAATTCGTAAGTTTATTAAAAATAAAAAGTTAATACTTAATAATAAATAGGATAATCATAAATACATGAAATATAATTCACATTTACAATAAGTATCGGAATTACAACAATAAGCGATGGATAAAGAAGCTTAATAATTATAAAATGAAACTATTAGGGGGAGTAAAATAAAAAAGATGTAAAAAATAAATAGCCAAACGGGGGGATTCTTTAATGTTATAATGGTTTCTTATATTTCCAGATGATAAATTATGTAAAAAGGATCATTACTAAACTCCATAGACAAAATGGAGAGAGTTATTAAAAAAAAAAGGGAGAAAGAAAAAATAAGAATAGAATAATTTCACTATGTATATGTGAGTATATATTTTTAAATCTCTTATCAATGATGTATTGGTGGATGAAATTTTAGAGATTCCACTTGTATATAACATTTTATTTTCCTTTTCCTTCTTTTTTTTTTCCCTGCGCGAAGATTATCTCGATTATATTACTAAGCAGGAAAGTCGGTGAAACAATTAGATCATGGATTAGGATTTAATTTTATAGAATATTCTAAACTTGAGGCTGCTGAGGATGATGAAAAGTTTATTTGTATCCCCTTCACATGCCAGAACATATAGTCATCCATTTTGTCTGTAGAACGACGGGTGGACCGAAAAAAATTGTGAACAATTATAACATGGTACCCGTTAATCGTAAAATTGTATAGTTAATGAGATTTGAACTCTTCCAAATTCTATTCAGAAAAGGTAAAATGATTTAACTTATTGAATCATAACTTTTATCCATTATTTTAGTATACAAATTCGACAGAAATTGGAATAAAAAAGTTTTTTCAATTCCATTTGTTTTTTGTTTTTTTAATCGCGCAAGAAATCTTTCTAGTGCCATTTTCTTATGCATAGAATATTTAAATCAATGAATATTTCATTACTGAAGAAGTAGAGCTTTATAAACTACAGTGGAATCTTTTGCCCGAGGGGGAAAAAAAAACCACCCTAGAATTCTATTTTTATGTCACATTTGTTTAAGCCCTAAAAAATTATATTCAAAGATGGTGGTTTTGAGTATAATAGTATTAAATTGGATCTTTTCATTAAGTGAGTTAGATAAGATTTGAATCCTCCTTTGCTATTATCATGATTAAAAAAACAGACGGAAAATTGTAAAGAAATCTCTTAAACTTTGACGTAAGGGTGATATATTTTTTCAACTTTCAAATATTGTAAATAATCCTTTAAACTTTGATGAATTAGTAAGATAAATGACATTTAATTTTTAATTAAATAAAAATACACCAAAATCAAAGTTTATAAAACGTTAATGAATGCTTTAACAAGATCGTGGGATATTTTTTCACCAAAATCAAAGTTTATCCGTCATTAACTTTTTAGGGTTATCTACCAGCTTATCAAAATTCCATGAGGTGATTTGTCACATTAAAATTTCACAGGGTCCATTAGGGGCTATTTGTATTAGAAATTTACATTCGGAAGCTTCAGCCAGGGCGTCTCTAATTGACCATCGGTAGCCATCAACGACGATCGTAATTCGTACTGTCATCCTCCGCCACGCTCTTATCAATAGCAGCCCCACCCACCCCACCACATCAAAGGACCTCACATAAATCTTCATAGCCCTTGCGCTAAGATGAGCCCATGGGCCATGTAGCTGTCGATTTGAATCCTTTGGTAACCAAACTTTAATGCTCTGATCCATGGACATCCTGTTCAACTCATCCCTTGTCAATTGCCAAAAAGCCGATCCATTTGTGTGACATTTTGGGCCTTTTTTTTTTTTTTTTTTGGGATGAGAGAGCATTTCTTCAGTTTTTCGGGAAATAAAAACATATATTTGAACATAACTAAAATTAGGCTGAATGGAAGAAGCTTATCATCGACATTTTTTATGATCTTAAAACCCATTACGAGTATAATTAATGCAATATATATTCTCATTCTGGATTATCATATATAAGCTTTATTCAATTAAAGTTTGATAGTTAGGACATTTTTTGAGAAATGAAATTTCTTTTACGTAATTATTGTGCTTAATAATTAAATATATCAAAAACAATTATATTCCAGAAATCATAAATCATACTGAATCGGAATGATTTGAGCCTGTTTATTAGCATTTTAAAGATAACTTTATATACAAAATAACATAGAAATTGTAGGAAATGGCAGATTACTTAGCTATTGGGATTTTAGTAATACCAATACTTTTGCAGACTTAAGGATCAAGAGTATTTATATATAAATCACTGGTTTCTGACCAATAATACTTAAAAATTCATCATGAAAGAGACTCAAATAAACATAAAAACCTAGATATTATAAATTATCAAATTGCAACATTGTTGATTTTAATTAGATTTTAAATTTTAGATCCGTAGCCATGATGTTTTCTTTCTAACTTTTTCACCAAATGTGCAACTATAATTTTTTTTTTCTTTTTTTAAAAAAGATGTATTTTTTCTTTAATGCATTTGTTACTTTTCTTTTCTTTTTTTTAAATATGAGATTATATTATTCCTTTTATAGGATTTGTTTTATTTAGTAGTCGGATAGGTTTCATTTTTTTAAAAAAGATTGTATCTACTAGCACATTTCGACACTTGTCCTTTCAATTGGATGAGATTTTTATAGTCCAACTCTTCGTTAAATTATAAAATTTACTGACCGTATGTGGCGTAAAAGAAATTTATGCTTGTAATTGTACACCTTGTCCTAAACTACAGAGAGAATGTTGCCCTGTGAAAATAATGATGGGATCATGATTTTCAATGCAGTTACCACAATGGCAGGAGGACAAGGCTGATGCAGCGGATAGATTTAAACGAGTAATCAATGAGTTTGCTGATAATTATCCGTCAGAGAATCTGTTGCTCATCACACATGGTAACCTTCATTCATTTTGAATGGCTTTTTGCTTTTAAATTGAGGATGACTTTTGGTAGTAAAATTCTTTTTTTTTTTTTTTTTCCCTTTCAAATTGATAGTATATTTCAAATGCTGATACAATTTAACACGATAAGTAAAGATAGAACTGCTAGTGCATTTAGTAGGAATTAACCACGTACTAATTGTCAAATGGCGAAGAATAGAAGGAAAAGCATTTATTTGGTAAAAAAATATAGAATTATTATTTATTAACGAAATTAGACCTAGACGTTGAGATAATAGCTGCCACTGCCCTCTTCATATTTGTTCATTGTGCCTATCGTCGAATCAGTAGATCTAGGGGTGTTCATGGACCGGTTAACCGGTCCGTGACTCTATTTTTTGAACCTAACCATTATGATCGGTTTTTAAATATCCCGATCCTTAACCGGTTCATTATAAATGGTTAACCGCCTCAACGGTTAACCATTTTATTCGGTTAATTTATTCGGTTTTCGGTTTTTAACCATTTAGCGTAATGGTTTCAACAAATCAAATTAATAATTTCAAAAAACTTTATTTTTTAGTCTTTATCACAAAGTTTTTCTTTAAATTATTATATATATTACAAGAGCTAAAAAAAAATCAAATTAATAAAAAAGGGAAAACAAACCTTTGATGTATCATTATCAATAAAATCAAATCAAAATTATCACATTAACTCTATCAAACATGGACAATAGTATTTTAATCAAAATCCAAGGAATATTACATAGGTAAATTATATGTATATGTAAATCATATATGTGTATATTATATTTAAAAAATAATTATATGTATATGTAAATATATTTAATATTTATAAATTTGAAACGGTTAACCGTTAACCATCGGTTTTTTATGGTTATAACGAAACCGAAACCGAAAACTGCAAAAATTAAAAACCGTAATCCTAAACCGAAACCAATGGACGGTTAACCATATTTTCGGATTGGTTTTTTCGGTTCGGTTTTTCGGTTTCATCGGTTTTTTTGTACACCTAAGTAGATCAGCATCATGATATTAGATCATTGGAATATGAAATCAGTGGTGTGTTATTCAAACTAAAAGCGAACGTAGAATGAATTTTTTTTGTTTAGCTAGTGGCAGACAACCATCCACTATAACTCACTATCTTGTTAACTAACATTTGAATTGTCGATTAGAAGGTTATTAAAAGTAAATGATTATGCTATTTTTCCTTTTTTTCTATGTAAAGTTATTAATTTAAAATCGCGATTTTACCTATCCGATTCTACGAATTTATGATTTTAGGATGTCTCTATAATTTGACTAGAGTTTATGATTTTAGGAGGTTTCTATAATTTGACTCGTGTATATAATTGTTTTTTATAGAATCTTACGATTCCAATCGAGTCTGTATGTAAACTCGATAGAATCTTATGTTTTTAATCAAGTTTATTGATTTTATCTTTTTTAAGTCAAATAGACTAAAATACAAAAGATATAATCATATTTTTATAAGCTTATTAACTATTAGAGTGATACATCATTCCTATCACATTACAGTATTGTCCTCCTTAAACTCTCTCTCTATCTCTTTCTCTCCCTCTTCCCAGCTCATTTGTTATATTTATAGAATTCATTTAAGTTAAGTTATAGTTGTAAAGTTTTTTTTTTAAAGACTTATTTAATTCTTCTATATATCTAAAAATTTAAGATAATTGAAGTTAGATACTTCTTCAATTCATAACTTCTTACAAATAAAATAATAGAAAAAAACTTAATTTTAACTCTACTTGCTCTTTTTTTATGTATATTATAAATTAAAGGTTATTATGAAAAAAAAAACTTAATTTCTTCATTTTTCTTATATCCATTATGTATTTGAAGTTTTTTTACAAATCTATAAGCATATCTATAATTTTTCAAAGCTATTTTATATAGGTTGTAGAAACTTATGATTTTACGTTTCGAATCTACGTTCCGATTCTATAGATCCTCTAGCGAGAGTTTGACAACCTTGATTATTACGATCTTTTGAAGAAAACCCCAGTATAATGTACTCTTTTAAAGTCTAAATCTTTCTCTACAATATTTAAGTGAAAGGGAGAAAGTAAAAAAGAAAATTATTTTAAACTACTAGTATGTTTTACAATTTATAATGAAAAAAAAATAATACAACAATAAAAAGTGAACGACGACTTCCCTTATTTTCTCCTATTCATAATAACTAAATTGGGAACTTTTACAGTCACCTCAACAAAATCATCTAGTTAATTATCTAATCATTAAAATCAATATAGTAATTGATATATTAACTATTTTGATGATGACATCACGGTTTGGTACGAATCTAAGATGGAAGCTTAAAATCATTCTCCCACTGTTTCATGTTATTTCCTCTTTCTTGAAATTTACCAAATGAAAGATTAAAACCATATTCCAATGATAAAGTCAAATTTGGCTAGGAGCTAGTATATTTTAGCTAGTGTGGTTTTATTTTATGAATGAAGATGGAGAATGAAGTAGAACATTGAAACATATCTTCTCTCTATTTTTTGTGTTCCATATTCCTTAAGAATAATGAAACTTTGTGTTATTCTTTGATTTCTCTTTTTATAGGTGAAGGAGTTTGCGTTGCGGCTACAACATATGGAGATGACATAAAGATGAAAAAGACTCAGTATTGCTCATATGCTAAACTTAGAAGGCCTATCCTTGAAAATATCAAAACTTCTGTTGGAGAGTTTGAATTAGAAAATGTGATCGATGGCCCTGAGATTTCTCATGCATAAATTGATTAAATTATTTTATTTGTAGAAGCTTTATGAAATTTATTTATGTATTTTCTAGGTTGGAAATTTTTTTTTTCAACATCTAGGAGATTGATTGAAAGTTCTTCTTTTTCTCCTTTTTTTTTTCATATATAAACGATTTGAAAACACTTTATCATCATTGTAATAAGACATTTTATTGATTAGTTCATTTTTTAAATAAAGCAGGTGGTGCTTAATATTTGATTTGATTTCAAAAACCAGGTGTTCTTCTCATTGCTAATTTGAATGTAGTGCATGAAAATTGAATGATAATCCTTCTATATTATCCCTTTTATTTTTCCAATAGCTCTAGCAAGGATTCATGCATACACCATGAAACAAACCAAATCCGCCACTATAAATCTATGAAGTCAATGCTTCTACCATTAGAAAATAATACCACCTAAAAAATGAGGTCAAATGTGGAGCACTATCTTTCATTTTTCATAGATTTTCCTACAAGTTCTCTGTAATGCTCTAAAACTTTGCCTATCGAGGTATTATCTACTTTGGTCACATACCACATGGTTTTGTCTTTTGTTGCTAGCGCTTCTTAGGAAATCACCCATTTCTGAGATTACTCTGTCTAGATCATGCTTAACTTTGGAGTTCCAACAAACTTCAAGCCGATTATAGTTTCACCATTTATATTTGAGAGGTATCATATAATCCTCCATTTATAAAACTGACATCCTCGTTAGTTTCATTATACAGGTCTAGAACCACATCAGATAGGGAGAACACTCCTCCACTTCCGGCTAGTGAACAACTCTGATTCCACCTGTAATACCCTAGAACTCCTCCTACTAAGGTATTGTCTGCTTTGACTATCTGCCGCACGGTATTATCCTTTAGTAACAACGCTTCTCAAAAGGTTGCCTATCTTGGGATTGTTTTGCTTAGAGCACACTTAACCTTAGAGTTCCGACAAACTCCAAACCATTTCACTAAAAGATGCCTCTTTGATTAGAGATCGACCATCTATATTTGAGGAGTATCACACCCTCAATCTTTCTTACACTATCTAACAATTTCGCACAGTTTTCTTTACTTTCTATTTGACATTCCACTAAACACTTAGTATACATGGCTTTGAAAATGGTCAAATCTTAACAATGCAATCCCACAAATACTATGACAACAATATATAACACATTAACATGGAAAATTACTAAAAATAAGCAAACAATTTCTTGAATTGACAACAACTTCAATATAGGGTTTCAAAATGAAAAACGTGAAAAATAAGCAATATTAGAGTAATAGACTAAATTCTTACCTCAAGTGGGCACCCATAGAAGATTTGGAGTTGTTTTTAGTGGATGTGTTGATGCACTGGAGAGAAAAATGAATTGGAGTGCAGTAGAGAGCGTTCTTGGGAGAGAGATACTAAAATAGCCCAAATGTCCTAACCTATATAACTATGTATGATTGATTAATCAGTATAGAAATTTGTTTGTGAATTGCTTAGATGATAGAATATATGTTTTAATATGTGATTAAGTAGATAAACATAATAGGAATATTTAGAGGCCATTAATTGAAAATAGAGATTATATAGTCCAATTATTTCAAACCATATATATTAAATTCACTTCCAAATTCTCATATGAAGTTAAGTTTCTTAAATTCAAGAGAATTTTCATTACAATTCATTTTAAGAGATATTTTATTTAAATAAATTTCTATTTTAATTTAGCTAAATCCTTGTATTAATTTCATTTTCTTGTATCTAAATTTTTAAATGTCAAGAAGCCCATTTTAAAATGAAAAACCAAGCCACATCTTTAACCTAAGCCCAATTATTTTATATAAGCCTAGTAACCTAATCCATTTAGTCTTATCATGCACTCCAATGCACTAAATTAGTGCAATAAGAATAGATAATGAATAGATAATTACAAATATCATCAAAAGTCAAAGACTCCTTTTAGGATTTTTATCTAGCAAAATTTTCATTAAATTATTCCTTAAGAAGCTCTAGCAGGTGCCCTCTTTTAGTAGCCAAAACGCTCCTCATTTTGAATGAATTTCGCTTGCAATGTTCATCAAATTTTTCTTAAGTTTCCTAATCTCAAGTCAAGTTAATCTAAGGTAAAGTATTATTTACTACTTTTACTCATTAACTTATTTAATGCTTTCATTAAATTAGTCTTTGTATAAATACATTCTTAATGAGTTTGAAGATAGGTGTGATATCTAAGTTGACATTAGACTTGAGTTGTTGTATGTTGTAGGGTATTTCAAAAGGAATAAGTCTCACATTCCTTAGACTATTATAAATCTTGGCCCGGTTCATGGGAATTTTTTTATTTTCGTGTGCTTATATATTTTAATAAAATTCGCGTATTATTAATTTGTTTATCTTATCCCGAAACAAGCTTTTTGTCCATTTCATTAGTACACTGTTTTTAAATTATCTTATTTATCCGTGATCATCTATATTTAATTATCTTTATTACACTGTCTTTATTGACCCCTATCATCTATATTTAATTGTCTTTATTATACCGTTTTTTTTCCTATTTTATTAGCCTTTTCCTCTCTCTCTTTGAATTTTTGCATCCTTTTGCTTCTTTACTCTAATTGCTAGGTTTCTCTTTTCATTATTTTCCTTTTGCTATTTCTAATTGCTTAGCTTGCCTTTGCTAGAAGGCTTATTGAATCTTGGAAGATACGTCTATGTTTAGTGAATTATCCTTAAGAACAGTACCTAGCATGCCTCGAGAATACTTTTAATTTTACAACATTCTTATGGATAGTCAATATGGCGTCTAATCCTGTGTCTCTAGTAGTCAACATTACCACCGCTACTATTTCTGAAACTACTGCAAACGGCACTGCGCAATGTTATCGGCTGCTCTATTTGCTAAGCCATTTCCAAATACATTGAAGATAAAAATCTTTGATGGAGAGAATTTTAAGAGATGGTAGGAACGCATCTTCTCGGTTTTGGACATGCACGGGGTTGCATATGCTCTTACTAATGCTAAACCAATAGACTCAACGTCCAAACAGATGGAGCTTTGGGTTCATGCGAACAAGATATGTCACCATACTATGATAAGTACCTTATCTAATGAGTTGTTTGATGTTTACTATTCTTACAAGGAAAAAAAGGAGATTTGGGACTCCATGGTTGGCAAATATACGACTGAAGATGCAGGAAACAAAAATTTTTTATTGAAAAATATTACAAGTGGGAGATGGCCGAGCATAAGGATATTAAAGTGCAATCAATGAGTATCACAAGTTGATAGAAGACCTTAAATTTGAAAACATTAACTGTAGGAGGAGTTCATAGCTGGCTTGTTAATAGAAAAATTACCTCAATCATGGAACGACTACAAACAACAATTTAAACACAAGCACAAGCAACTTTCTCTTACTAATCTTATCTCCCACATCATAATTAAGGACACTAATCGAAAGGAACCCTAGGCTACCAAAGGAAAGGAGATTGCAAGTAAGACAAATTTATTGGATCACGAATCACACAAGTCATTGTTAAGCCCACACTAAGACCCGATCCACGATAACACACTTACTCTCTATTAGGGTTTGCTATTTATTCTGCTGTTCTCACTTTTTCTATTATGTGTTATGGTTAAGCTACTAACTCTATTCTATGTTTTCTGTCATGAGGATGAAGATAACAACCAGACTACTGGATTCGAGTTCCAGAAAAAACTCCTTAAAGATTTGTGCTTATTTGGGGTAAAAGATGCTCCCCTTACTGTTATTCTTCCCATTTATATTGTTCTCTTTACACTTGAGCATGATGTTGTACAGTTAAGCATTCTGTGACAATTGTTTTCGGTTACAACTACCGAACTGATATACCTACTGGATCTAGTTACGAATATTAAAGTTCTATTGTATTCTATTACATGCATGTTATTTCCCTCTTTAAGTAATGTAATCCTTCAAATAAGAAGGCTTCTTATGTGTTCTGGAACTTCGGTTCATAACACATTGCTTTGTGGTAGGGAAAAACACCTTGTCCTCAAGGTGATAATCTGGAAAATCTCTCTTAAACTCCTGCCAATCTACCCAAGTAGCTTCTTCAGGTGGTAGAGATTCCCATTGAACTAAGAGTTGTAAAAACTCCTTGCCGTCAGTACTGGTTCTTCCTTTAGCTTTTTTAAGAATAGACACAGGAAAGACAGGGTGTATACGAGAAGTACTAGGAAGATTCAATTTATAAGCCACTGTGCCTAACTTCTATAGTACTTGATAGGGCCCAAAATAACGTATAGAAAGCGTATAAGATAACCTATTGGCAAGAGATGTTTGCCGATATGGTTGAAGCTTAACATACACCCAATCACCCACTTCGAAAGCTTTATCAATCCTCTGCTTATCAGCTTGAGATTTCATTTGCTGTTGAGCTTTCAATAAGTGAGAGCGAAGCTGTCGTAAAATCTTATCTCTAGTCCTCAATTCATGATCCATAGCTTCATTAGAACTAGTCCCCAAAATATAAGAAGGCACCGTAGGGGTTCCCTGCCATATAATGCCTGAAATGGTGTCATCTGAGCACTTGTGTGAAAGCTGGTATTAAAAGAAAATTCAGCCCATGGTAAAAACTTGGGCCATTATTTTGGGGTATCCATAACAAACGATCTGAGGTATTGTTCAAGACATCTGTAAAATACCTCCATTTGACCATCTGTTTGGGGATGATATGCTGAACTCATCTTCAAAGTGGTATGACTGAGCTTGAATAATTCTCCCCAAAATCTACTCATAAAAACTTTGTCTCTGTCAGAGACAATTGTTTTAGGAATGCCATGCAATTTAACTACCATAGCAAAAAATAATCTAGCCACTATAAAAGCAGAAAATTGAGCAGACAAACACCCAAAATGACAGTACTTGGTTAAACGATCAACCACCACCAGTACAACCGAATAGCCATTGGAAATTGGTAGGCCAATGATAAAATCCATAGAAATGTCCTAAAAAACATTCTGTGGAATGGGCAATGGTTGAAGCAACCCCACAGGGCATGTGGTCAAATACTTAACTTATTGACACACATGACAAAGCTTCACAAAGTTTTCCACATCCTTCTTCATTCCCTTCCAATAAAAAGAGGCACCCAATCTCTTGACCATCTTTAGAACTCCTAAATGTCCTCCAATTGAGGATGAATGGAATTCCATTATTGAAGAATTAATAATGGAAGAATGAGAAGGAATATAAATTCGATTGCCATAATATAATAGACCCTCTCGATAAGAAAGTGGTACAGGTCCTACTATCCCTTGCTGTACATCAGATATCAATTGATTCCATTCTTTATTCTCTTGATACTCTGTTTTAATTAGTGTAACAAAGTCTAAAGAGAGTAAAGATAAAGCAAAACATTAAAATTCATCAGAGAAACTCCTCGAAAGGGCATCAGCCACCACATTCTGAGCCCATGGCTTATAGATGATCTCATAATCATATCTTAGCAATTTAACTAAGTACTGTTGTTGTTCTGGAGTCTGTATAACTTGATTCAAAGCTTCATGGAGACTCTTTTGATCAGTCCAAATAATAAAATGGCTTCCCAACAAGTATTGACGCTATTTCTTAACAGCATCCACAATAGCCACCATTTCTTTAACATAAGCACTCTGTTTTTGTATTCGTAAGGAGAATGTCTTACTAAAGAATGCAATTGGCTGTTTGCCTTGATGCAAGATTGCCCCTAATCCTAAACCTGAGGCATTAGTGTCAATGATAAATTGCTAAGGAAAATCTGGCAAAGCTAAAACCGGAGTCTAAGTCATAGATTGCTTCAATAGTTGGAATGCTTCCGTAGCTGAAGTAGTCCAGTCAAAAGAGTGCTTCTTGAGTAAATTTGTTAAAGGAGCAGCTATAGTAGCATACCCTCTAACAAATCTTCGATAATATCCCGTGAGGCCGAAAAATCCTCTCAATTGTTTAAGATTTACTAGGGTTGGCCAATCTAAGATTGCTTGGATTTTAGAAGGATCGGGACTAACCCCATTAATATCCACAAGATGACCCAAATATTCCACTCTATTTTGAGCAAATGAACAATTCGATTGCTTAAGGTAGAATTGGTGATCCTACAAGCACTTCAAAGCTATTTCCAAATGCTGCCAATGGTCTTCGAAAGTTTTGCTATATATCAGGATGTCATCAAAAAACACAATGATAAACTTTCATAAATAAGGCCGAAAAAGAGTGTTCATGATAGCCTGAAATGTAGCCGATGCATTCGACAAACCAAAAGGCATAACGACGAACTCATAGTGGCCCTCATGAGTTCTAAATGCTGTTTTATGAATATCTTCAGGAAGCATTCTAATCTGATGATACCCCGCTCGTAGATCCAACTTAGAAAAAACAGTGGCCCCATGAAGTTCATCCAATAGTTCATCTACAGTTGGAATTGGAAATTTATCCAACACTATTGCTTGATTCAATGCTCTGTAATCCACACAAAATCTCCATGAACCATCCTTCCATTCCTTTTTAACCAGTAATACTAGGGAAGAAAGGACTTGAACTTGGTCGGATCACTCCTGACTGCATCATTTCCTCCACCAATTTCTCTATTTCTGCTTTCTGATCATGGGATATTCGTATGGTCGAACATTCACTGGCTCCGATTCATTTTTAAGGTGTATTCGATGTTGGACATTTCGCAATGAAGGCAATGATGAAGGAGCTTCAAAAACACCTTGAAATCTGCCCAATAATGACTTCAAATCATTATTGCTGGTGGTATCAATAGGTGAATCCTACTTCTGAGCCATCAAACTAAACATACAAGCCACATTATTAGATTGCACCAATTTATGTAATTGGTGATGTTGGATTTATTGAGCAGTCAAACTAGACTCCCCCATCAATTTCAATCTTCGACCCTGGTAACCAAACTCCATTGTCAAAGCCTTATAATCCACTATAATAGGTCCCAAAGTAGTTAACCACTGAATACCCAAGACCAAATCAGCTCCTTGTATAAGCAAACATAGAAATCCACGGAAAAACAATCATCATTCAATTTCAATTGAACTTGCTGACACACAGTAGAATAAGTTAAACGTTCTCCATTTCCAATCATAACTGGAAATGAAGTCACAGCAACCATAGGTAAACCCAACTGTTTAGCCACTTTCTCTTGCATGAAATTGTGAGTACTTCCAGAATCCACCAAAATAGAAACAGCTTTACCTTTGACGATTCTCTTCAAACAAAGAGTTTTGGGTACAAAGGCACCAGATAAGGCATGGAAGCTGATTTCCACATTAGAATCCTGTCCTGTCTCTATCACCTCAGGAAAAATTTCCTCAGCTTGCATATCCACCATATCATCATTTATATCAGGATGAATCAACATGAAAAATTTAGCCTTGCAAATGTGATCTTTGTTAAATTTTTCATCACAATTATAACAAAGGCCATTTCAGATTGAGATAGACGGTTAAAAGGTAACGGTTTTTTGGAAGGTTGATTGGTAGAAGAGGATGAAGGCATGTGATTGGTACTGGAAAATTGTTTGGTAGGTTTAGAAGGAATAAAGGTTGATTGAATGGACTGTTTGTATGAATTTGAAGAATTAGTTGGAATAACAGTAGATGTTTTGGCAGTTAAAGAAAGTAAACTATTGAGTTTAGACTCATGCAATTTTGCTAAACTCATTGCATCAAGTAGACCCGTAGGTTTAGAGACTTGAACTTCTTGCTTTATTAAAGGTTTAAGACCTGAAATAAAACAACTTTGTAAAAATTGTTCGGAAAGGCCAGTAACTATATTAGAAAGAGTTTCAAATTCATGTTGATATTGAGAAACAGATCCTGTTTGCATTAATTTGCTCAATTGCCCACGAAAATCCTCAAAGAGAGAAGGTCCAAAGCGCAATTCTAAAGCTTTAATAAAAGCAGGCCAAGAGGTAAGCAAATTATTTCTACACAACCATTCGTACCATTCATTTGCTTCTCCCTCCAATGCAAATGCAGCCAATTCTAACCTCTCATTTTCAGGTATTTTATGGAAATTAAAGAAACGAGTGGCTTTAAAAGTCTAAGGTAATGGATTCTGACCTGAAAACTTCGGAAGCTCCAATTTGATGTTGGCAAGGAAATTGATACGAGACTCCTGTGTATTCGGATTTGAAGATGATGATTCAATCCCTCCTGAAACAGGAGGATTGGACTGATTCACCATTTGCGCCTTTACAAATTTCAATACTTGATCCATATCCTCCATTAACTTCTCCTGTTGTTTTGCAGCTCAGCAATCTTATTGTCACGAGATTGAAGTTCTTCCAATAATTGAGCAGTGCGAGTACCATCTGCCATGATCACCTCAACTCAACGATAGAGCACCAATTGTTAAGCCCACACTGAGGCCCGTCCACCAGAACACACTTGCACTCTGCTCTAGGGTTTTTGATCACAATCTCTCGAATCCTCTTCACTGGTACCTCTCCTTCTTGCTTACGAATAACACTCTCTGTTAGGGTTTGCTGTTATTCTGCTGTTCTCACTTTTTCTATTATGTGTTCTGTTTAAGCTACTAACTCTATTCTATGTTTTCTATCACAAGGATGAAGATAACAACTAGACTACTGGATTCGAGTTCCAGAAAAAACTCCTTAAAGTTTTGTGCTTATTTGGGGTAAAAGATGCTCCCCTTACTGTTAGTCTTCCCATTTATACTATTCTCTTTACACTTGAGCATGCTGTTGTACAGTTAAGCATTCTATTACAATTGTTTTCAGTTACAACTATCCAACTGATATACCTACTAGATCTAGTTACGAATATTAAAGTTCTGTTGTATTCTATTACATGCATGTTATTTCCCTCTTTAAGTAATGTAATCCTTCAAATAAGAAGGCTTCTTATGTGTTATGGAACTTCGGTTCATAACAGTCATACAAAAGGTACGAAAAGAAACTTGATTACAAGCTCAAAGTCAGTAATCCCACTTCTAAGAAAAGAGACAATTGCTTTGTGTGTGGCAAACTCGGCCATCATGCATCTCGGTGTAGAAAGAGAATGGGAAGAAATGACAATCATATTAAACCAAAGGCAAATTTAGTAAAGTATAAATTCAAAGGACATTCTAAGTTATGGATAATAGTGAAATTCGTAAGTTTAGCAAAAATAAAAAGTTAATACTTAATAACAAATAGGATAACCATAAATACATGAAATATAATTCACATTTACAATAAGTATCGGAATTACAAAAATAAACGATGGATGAAGAAGCTTAATAATTGTAAAAATGAAACTATTCGGGGAGGGAAAAAGAAAAGATATCAAAAGTAAATAGCCAAACGGAGGATTCTTTAATTTTATGATGGTTTCTTATATTTCCAGATGATAATTATGTAAAAAGGATCTTTATTAAGCTCCATAGACAAAAAGGAGAAAGTTATAAAAAAAAAAAGAAAGAAAAAATAAGAATAGAAAAATTTCACTCTGTATACGTGTATATATATATCTAAATCTGTTATCAATGATGTATTCGCGGATGGAATCTTAGAGATTCCACTTGTATATAACAATTTATTCTTCTTTTCCTCTTTTTGCGCGAAGATTATCTCGATTATGTTACTAAGCAGGAAAGTCGGTAAAACAATTAGATCATGGACTGGGATTTAATTTTATAGAATATTCTAAACTTGAGGCTGCTAAAGATGATCAAAAGTTTATTCGTATCCTCTTTACATGTTAAATACGATTTCAAACAACCATTTACTCATTAAAATAAATATAATAATTAAAATATTAATTATTTTAGTAATTCGATAATGATTGAATGATAACGAAACTAATTTCCTCAAATTTAATAATGAAACTATAAAATTTTTCATAACATTGAGCTACCCATTTTGTCTGTAGAACGACGAGCTGACTGAAAAAAATTGTGAACAATTATAACATGGTACTGTTAAGTGGTAATAATACCATTGCATATTTAATGAGATTTGCATTCTTCCAAATTCTATTCAAAAAAGGTAAAATGATTTAACTTATTGAGTCATAACTTTTATCCATTATTTTAGTATACAAATTAGATAGAAATTGGAATAAAAGTGTTGTTTTTTTTCATTACTGAAATCTTTCTAGTGCCATTTTCTTACACGTAGATTATTTAAAGAAATGAATATTTCATTACTGAACAAGTACAGCTTTATAAACTACGTAAAAACCTTTGGTCCCCAAGAGAGAGAGAGAAAAAAAAAAAAAGAAAAAAGAGCCACCCCGCAATTGAGTCTATTTTTGTATCTCATTTGTTTAAGCCCTAGCAAATTATAATCAAAGATAGTGGTTTTTAGTATAATAGTATTAACATGTACTTCTCAATTAAGAGGCTCATATGAGATTCAAATCCTCCTTTGTCATTATCATGATTAAAAAAAAAAAAAAAGAAGAAATTGTAAAGCAATCTTTTAAACATCGACATAAGTATGATATATTTTTTCAAATTTCAAATGTTGCAAATAATCACCTAACCTTTGATGAATTGATAAGATAAATGACATTTGATTTTTAATTTAATAAAAATACACAAAAATCAAAGTTTATAGAGTGTTAATGCATGCTTTAACAAAATTGTGGAATTATTTTTGCACTAAAATCAAAGTTTAGTGGTCATTATAAACTTTAAGGGTTATTTACAGGCTTATCAAAATTCAATAAAGTGATTTGTAACACTTAAAATTTAACAGGGTCCATTAGGAGTTATTTGTATTGGAAAATTGCATTCGGAAGCTTCAGCCAGGGTGACTCTAATTTACCATACCTAGCCATCAACAATAATCGTAATTCATATTGTCATCCTCTGCCACCCTGTAATAATAGCAGCCCCACCCACCATATCAAAGGAGCTTACATAAATCTTCATAGCCCTTGCAAAGACGAGCCCACGTAGGTGCCAATTTGAATCCTCTGGTAACCAAACTTCAATGCTTAAGATCCATGGACATCCTGTTCAACTCATCCCTTGTCAATTGCCAAAAAGCCGATCCATTTTTGTGACATATTGGGCCTTTTTTTGGGTTGAAAGAACATTTCTTTAGCTTTTCGAGAAATGAAATTTGTTTTACGCAATTATTGTGCTTAATAATTAAATGTATCAAAAACAAATATATTCTAGAAATCATAAATCATACTGGATCGGAATGGTTTAAGCCTGTTTATTAGGATTTTAAAGATAACTTTATACACAAAATAACATAGAAACTGTAGGAAATGGCAGATTACTTACCTATTGGGATTTTAGTAATGCCAATAACTTTTGCAGACTTGAGGATCAAGAGCATATGCAAGACCAAAAAAAAAAAAAAAAAAAAGAAAGAAGAAGTTTTATATATAAATAACTAGTTTCCTGCCAATAGTACTTAAAGATCCATCATAAAAGAAACTCAATTAACCATCAAGACCTAGATATTTTAAATTATCAAATTGAAACGTTGTTAATCTTAATTAGATTTTAAATTTGAGATCTGTAGTCATAATGTTTTCTTTGTAACTTTTTCACCGAATTTGCAATTATAATTTTTTTTCTTTTTTCAAAAAAGATGTATTTTTCCTTTAATGTATTTATTATTTTTTTTCGCTTTTTTTTTTTTTTTATCTATGATTATATTATTCCTTTTATAGGATTTGTTTTATTCAATAGTCCACTAAGTTTCGACTTTTTAAAAGAGATTGTATCTAATTGGATGAGATTTTATACTCCAACTGTATCTAATTGGATGAGATTTTATACTCCAACTCTTCGTTAAATTATAAAATTTACTGACTGTATGTGGTGTAAAAGAAATTTATGCTTGTAATTGTACACCTTGTTCTAACCTGCAGCTAGAATGTTGCCCTGTGAAAACAATGATGGGATCATGATTTTCATTGCAGTTACCACAATGGCAGGAGGAGAAGGGTGATGCAGCAGATAGATTTAAACGAGTAATCAATGAGCTTGCTGATAATTATCCATCAGAAAATTTGTTGCTCATCACCCATGGTAACCGTTGTTCATTCATTTTAAATTGAGGATGACTTTTCGTAGTATAATATATATATATATATATATATTTCAGATTGATAGTATATTTCAAATGCTGATAAAATTTAACACGATAAGTAAAAATAGAACTGCTAGTGCTAGTGCATTTAGTAGCAATTAACCACGTACTAATTGTGCGAAGAATAGAAGGAAAAACATGGAAAACATTATTAGGAGAAAATTGGAAAAAAATAAAGGGAAGAAAAGGAAAATGCAAGAACCACTTTAGGTATAGACTTATAAGGTTTTTATCTTATAGGCATGGAAGGTCCCTTCTTTTGTTTTTTCCCTCTTTTTCACAAAGCATTTATTTGGTAAAAAAATATAGAATTATTACTTACTAACGAAATTAGACCTAGACGTTAAGATAATAGCTACCACTGCCCTCTTCATATTTGTTCATTGTGCTTACCTTTGAAGCAGTAGATCGGCATCCATCAATATTAGGTCAATTAGGATATGAAATCATTGGTGTGTTATTCAAACTAAAAGCGAAAACATAAAATGAATTTTTCTATGTTTAGCCAGTGGCAGCCAACCATCCACTATAACTCACTACCTTGTTAACTAACATTGCAATTCTCAATTGGAAGGTTACTAAAAGCAAATGATTATTTATTTTCATCTTTTTTTGTGTGAAGTTATTATTATGGCCTTACGAAGAAAATATAGGTACAATGTAATCTTTTAAAGTCTAAATCTTTCACTGTCTAGCCAAAGAAAAAAAAAAGTCAAAATATTTCCCCACAATATTTAAGTGAAAGAGAAAAATGTCAAAGAAAATTTTTTTGAATTACTGGTATGGTTTGCAATTTATAACAGAGCATATTAACAAAATTGAGAACTTCTAGAGTCCTATTAATGGAATCATTCAGTTAATCATCTAATTGTTCAAATCAATATAATAATTAGTATATTAACTATTTTGATGATGACATTACAGTTTGGTATAAATCTAAGTTGGAAGCTTAAAATCATTCTCCCACTATCTCAAGTTATTTCCCTTTTCATGAAATTTACCAAACAAAAGATTAACTCTGTGTTTGGGAAACTCTCATGAAAGTGAAAGCTGTAGAAAGGAAGTGAAGGGAAATGAAATGAAAGGAAAGGAAAATAACTTTTATCATTGTTTAGATATCAAAGTTGGAAATGAAAGGAAATAAGTACTTTTCTTATGTTTGGTAAATCAAATTGAAATGAAAAGAAAGGAAAGCAAATATGGAAATAGACTGAAATACCCTTTACACTATTTGAGAGAGAAAGGCTGCTGTTGCTTTTGTTGTGTTCAGCACTGCATGGGAAGGTTGTTGCTCTAAAAATCCTAGGAGCTACTAGGCACTCGTCCATCACATTGAGTGTTATGGAGTGCGCTACTCGAGTGCTCGACTAGGCACTCGAGAGTTGGCGCAGGGGCACTTAGCTGGCATTGTGTGGTGGTCCAATGCTCAACATGCTATGGAGCTGTTGCGTGCCTTCGCTGATGTGGGATAGGGCTCGAGCTGATGTAGTGTCTAGTCTTATGTGATGCATTGGAGCCACTGTTGACTGTAGTGGCTATGGATTGTCGATTGAGTGTTATTGTTGGAGATTATTGTAGTTGTTGCTAGGCGTATTAGGGAGGCTTGGCTTGAGTGTGTGTGTTAGTGCTGCTATGCGTTGCTCTGTTCGTGTTAGGCAAAGATGCTCCATGTGGACTTTATGTAAACCCCAGAAATTTTTCACATTAGTACACGACTCTAAAATAGAATATATGAACTAGTTAGTAAACTTATAATCCAATAAAAATCTAAGAATAGATCAATGACTTGAATTTGATAGGTTAATATCTAAAAGCCGAATAAAGAACTTCTTTGACCCTAATTGATACCAAAAACGAGATTTCGTATCTTGAACTGATAATTCAAGATATGGTTAAAGGAAACCCAAATTTTCAAACCCCGAAACTTGTCTTATAAATAGAATAGATAGAAAAATATAGATATAGAGATTAAATGACTACTATTGAACTCAACAATCATTTGAGACTAGAACAATGAGTAGTCGTGAGCCTATACATGGATTTAAACCCAAAATTCAAGATTCCTAGATAGTATTTAACACTACTAATAAGATTTCATAGTATGTATCAAAAACCAAAGATATATAGATAATTTAGCTTTTATATCAAAAGTGATATCTAGTAGTTAATCAACTACGCTTATAGATAGGAAACGATAACCTAAAAATAAACCGTTATGATTATAAATACATAATAAAAATATAAACAGATATATAACTAAAGATCTAGACTTCAAATAAATAATTAAATCACACCATTGTTCTAATTAGGGTTTTCTTAAGCTATTAGAGCCTAAAACAAAAATTGACCTAATAAGCTTAGGAAACCTTAATCATGGGAGATAAAATTCTAAAAACAATTAATCACATAAATTTAAAACTTAAATTTGTATCGTTTGATAACCTAAGCATTTTGTAGAATCTTATAAAAATATTTTCGTAGAAAAACCCTCAAATATTTGCTAATTTGTACTCGTTTAACTTATTAAACATCTTAAAACTAAGATAATTAACTAACTAAATATTAATATATAATAATTTACTCAAATTTTCGGTGCAAATGGGGAAATTATGTGGCTAAAATTTCATCAATTTTCACCAGCCGAAAACACCTCTCAAGTTGGTTCAATAATGCCCTCTTAAGTTAACAAAATGCACACACTCACCAATCAAAGAGAGACAATTGGATAAGCTAATTAATGCGGCAAACTCACTTTTAGATACAATAATTCTCGGTGGAGGAATTGAAGTTCATTAGCTACGATCTTCTTTCTCTCTATATAAGCAATTACTAAGCTTCTTAATGAACATAAAAACAAGACACTAACTCACAACCAAACAACAGTTGGAAAATCTCTTAATTTGTGCTTCCAAACAGCACACAAAACACCCAAACCATTCCAAGAACAACACAATAAAACTCCATTAAAACCTTAGCTTGAAACTCCGATTAAGGAGAAGCAAGGTAAGACAAATTCCTTTTAAGTTGTTTTAAGTATTGAACTTTAATCTAAATAACATTTCTATTAATTTAGGATCAGAACTAACTCTGGAGCTAAGCTCAAAACATTCATATCTACTACCAAGGTAAAATTCGAAAACCTTAATTGTACTTTTCTAAATTCGAAAATTTAATATCAAATACATGTAGATGCGTTATGAGTTGTTGTATATATATATATATATATATATACACCACACCATAGAAACACTTAAGAGAAGCTTTAATACAAGTTTGATATGTTTAGGTTAAAGGAAAAGTAAGTTTCGAATTTAAGAAAATCGAAGAAGATGATGAACAATTTCAACATTGTCTCTACGCCGGCAGTGTAAACGTTGAACGCCGGTGGCGTTGGAGTCGGCGTACACCCATGTTTTTCCTATGAGAAGTGTGCATTACATGAACAGAATATATATATATATATATATATTTAATAAATACTAATAAACATATTATATATGTATATATATGTCAAAACAGAATTTATTAAGAAATAAAGTAAGCACAAATACTTAAAATAACAATATGTTTAATATTTGATAGCATCTAAAACCCTAGAATTATAGGGAAATATTAAATGTTATTAACAACTATAGTCATCAAGTATTTGTTTTATGTAGATAAAATAGGTAAAAATGGAAATTGAAATAAGCTAAATTTATGAATAATGTGACTTCTAAAAATGACAAAATAATTGTATGAAGCATATAAAAAGAAACACGACGACACTAAGCAATAATAAACGAATATGATTTACTATAATGAGTCAGGTAGAGAATAACATAAAATTAGTATTAATAACTACAAAAACTTGATAAATATTAATTTTTCGAATACCAGATATATGTATATAAATATCAAGTAAGATTAAGGCAAGCTACATGAAAATAAAGATTAATTGATAATTTATTTCATAAGACTATTAAAGAACCAAAATAAGTAATAGAAACCGAGCCAAATATCAATTTAGGACATTAAACACATATAGGAGTTTAGTTATATAATCTATATTAAATTGTTTGTGCTTGTAATTAGTTGATTATGTAATGCAAAGATAATAATAAAATGAATGTTTTGATGGAAATGTATTGTAAGCTGATTGTATGACTACTAATCTACTATTACAAAAGTGATAATATAATGGTATGATGATGTGAAGTACTATAATGATTATTGTGTGTAATGTATGACCACCATGAAGTTGAATAAGAACTATTGACTTATAAAAATAACTCGGTTATGCATTGCACGTACTGCATTATTGTATATACAAATAGGTGACAGCTTGCTACGTATTAATATTTCAGTTCTCTATTAATGCTTGGTTTTCTAAAGTGTTAGTTCTTCTAAGGTTTTCTTTGTTCCATTGGTTCTATGGGAACTAAGTGGCAATGAAGAATGCCGTTCGTAGTATCACTTTGAAATGATTAATACTTAGAGAGTTTCTAAGGATGGATACAGGAAATAGTCAGTTAAAACTGTTATTAAATTTAAAGTGATAACCCTAAGACAAGAAATCATTGATTTTCCTGTAAAATTAGTCTCTCCTAGGTAGGTAGGTCATAAAGTAAATGTTCTTCAACCCTAAAAAGAGGGCGTAAATCTTTTTCTTATTTGGATTCTAGATCATCCAAGCTTGTATCTAAGCATTTGTTTGATTGATTGCATTATATACAATTTGTTAATAACTTGTTTGATGTGTAATATGTGTGGTTATTCACTGAGCCGTGGTTTAGCTCCTACTCCAATAGTCTTTTCAGGTTTATGCTTCGACCTTGGTTAGGTACTTCTAGAAATATGGCTTTGGTAAGGGCTTGAGAGCTGGAAGCCTATGGTTCTTTTTGAGATAAATGGTTTATAATTTTCCTAGAATGGATTAGCTAGTGTTATCTTATCAGTTATGTATGTAGAGAATTACTAGAAGACTACATGGTTTGTAATAATCTATGATACGTTATGATCAAGATAGCAGTTATTTACTAATTTATTTATTACATGTATTTACCATTTCTTATCAAAGCAACTAAAAGATCCTTTTATTTTAGAAAACATGTCACTCTCTGAAGTTAATCTAGTGATAGTATTCAGGTGTGACTTATCTACTTCTATTAGGGTACCTTCGGGGCATGACAGCTTTAAGTTGGTATCAGAGCGTGGTTGCTGGTATAAGAAAGATAAATATGTGAAAGAATTACATTGGTAAAGTAGTAAGTTTAGATCTAATTAGCACCCTTTAGTAATAGTTGAGTAGTTATGGGTAGAGTTACATTGCACAATTAAGAATAAAATCTGTGTGATTATTATTAATCATGCAAATTTTGTTGTGTGCAGAATAATCCTGCTAAATGTCATATTAGATAGGAGATATTTAGTATGCAGGAAGAGGAGACCCTCACAGATTATAGACACGGATTGCAGGTCCTGGTAGAAGATTTGTATTTATGTGGGATTATCAAAACCCTAGAGGAGATTCTCAACACTTAGAAAAGAGGATTACAACCTTTATTTAAAGGATGGTTATTTCTGATGGGCCTTTCCAGATAATGGATCAGCTATAGAGACACTTTATAGATTCGAGAGGTTGATAGTTCAGAAGGGAGGTGGTTTGGAGATTGATAACATAGCATTCATAGTCTCATCTAGATCTATGAGACTAAATCCTCCTGATTTTAGAGTTTGGGTGTCTATTGGAGGAGAGGCAGTTATGCTCATGATGTTCAATATGATCACATTTGGGTGAGAGACGACACGGCCTATGATGATGACTGGATGCTTACACAGGTGATCAAATGCAACCATCCTAGATGTATATTGATGAGGAAGCCTCCCATTATACTTGAGATAGCAGGTGAGTTCTAGCATCCCCCTTTTATGCAGGATAGAGTAGTACAAGAGTCGGTTTAGACTATAGTTCATAAAAGAGGTGTAACAACAGAGTTGCTAGATGAAAGATAAGGAAAGAGTCGAAGGATTGAGGCAGAAAAGTATGTCTCCAATTATAATTATGCTAGATGGATCGAGACTGCACATGAAGGGTGGATTGAGAGAGATGTACCTCCTAATTCCGAGAGTGAGCAGAGGTCTGCTCCTAAAGGCATTCGGATGATGGATACGGATCTGACCCTGGCACCCTCAGGAGATAGAGACACGAGGATCGATATTAGTGACAGCAGTTCCAAGGGAGAGGACGATTACCCTCAGTTAGGTCCTCAGGAGAAGGGCAAGGGTCGCCTTTATCCTAACCCTTAAGTCAGATCTAGTATTATATGATGATGATGTTTGTACTATCTATTAGTGATGGAATGATAGGTATGATATTGATAGACTTTTGCTGATGTACATGTATGTGTAACATGTGGTATGTAGGGCGATGTATATGTATCTTATGATGACTTTAGAAGTAGAAGCTAGGTATAGAGTTAGTGCCATTTTTGAGATGTACATAATACACTAACCATGAGAAGTTTATGTGTATTTTGGTTATGTATATATATGTGTGATATATATATATATATATATATATATATGAATGACCTTGATGTCTTTTAGCAAAGGTGAATTATGATCCAATCTAAATAACATGTTTAATGTTAATAGAATGCCAAGATGGAGAAATAGATGGAAACGCAAGGATCACTGGAAATCCACCAATAAATGCCCCTGCACCATCCCAAAACCGATTGGAGGATGTTTTACAAAGTCTCCAACAACAAAATGTATTGATCTTGCAAGCTTTGCAAAATATGCAAGCAACAAATGTAGCACCACCTGCTGAGGCGCCAGCAATGTCTCCAACAACTCCCAGAGGAAATGAAAGGCATATTGCACCGGTTCAATTTCAGGAAAATGGACTAGTGAACCCTGATGAATCTGCTACCGAGGTGCAAAGACTGCCCCAATATGAACAAGAATTGCTACCATCACCACCTTTGCGTCCTCATAGGAACTTGTTGCTAGAATTCATTAAATGCAACAGGTACTTTGAAGGACTACCTAGAAAGCCAGAAGAAGCTGAGGACTGGCTAGCCCATATTGAGTGATCCCTTGATGTTTTTCCAAGCACTTGAAGCTCTGAGAGTACCATATGGAACTTATTTGCTAAGATTAAAAGCAAGGATATGATGGAATTCAAAACAACGAAGTTTGCCACAACATATTACTTGGGAAGTGTTTAAACGAGAATTTCTGAAGGGATATTTTCCAGGCAGTCTAAAAGCAAAGTATAGCATTGACTTAATAAATTTGACACAAGGAAATAAGACAATTGATGAGTATGAACATGAGTTCAATCAGTTGTTGCAGTTTGCTCCAAATGCTTATAGGGACAATGATGAGCTAAAGAGACAGACTTTCATGGCTAGATTAGAACCTCATTTCCAGAGAAGACTTGCTGAATTTGAAGTCGATAACTTTGCAGCTATGATAGAAAAAGATCGAATCATTGAACGAGCAAGGAGATATGAAATTGAAAGGTATAAGAAGAAGGGACCAATTTTTGGGAAGAGAACATAGGATGGTTCTATGGCAAGTCCTATGCCTAAGAGATTAAATTTTTCAACCTTTCAGTGTGAACAAAGGAGGAGTAATTGGGAAGAATAATATTACATATTGAAAATGTAAGGGTTCTCATTATCCAAGAGAGTGTCCACAAATGCTATATTGTGGGGAAAGTAGGCACATGGTAAATAATTGTCCAAAAAGAAGGATTAAAACCTGTTTTGTATGTAACAAAGTTGGCCATATATCAATCAACTGTGTCACGCCCCGAAGGGTATCCTAAACGTGGCAGTCCGCCGTACATAATATTAAAGCCCAAGAATGACCACCCAAGTCACGCGAAGGCTTCCACACTATGTACAAGGCGTCTAACACATGGAGGAGACTCATCGGAGTGATACATTTTATGTTAATATAACTTAAGTAACAATGTAAAGGAATTTCGATTTACTATACTCCAAATACAAAGCATTATACTTCAATTACATTCATCAAAAGATTCCACTACATAAAACTATTACAAGGCAAATCATAAAACCTAACTAATAACTTCAAGCATTTTTATTCCTTATCGGAATCCCGAAGTCATTCTTGGCTCCAACCATCTTGGTCCCCACTTAGCACTCTTGAGATAACCTGCTCATTTAAACATCTATTGGGGTATAAGCTACACTAGCTTAGTGAGTAAGAACCTCCAGGATTACAATTATAACACATCATACAAGCAAGTGATTAGTCAGACAAGTGATATGCATCAAACACGTGAATTCAGCAAACATATGATTTGCCGGAAATCAAATGTGGATAGACTTGCGCCCTCCATCCCGGGTTAGTAGATTAACAAATCCCGCAGTACAAACCAATACCGTTTTAGCTTATGGACAACTGTGAACTATAAATTCGTTTAAGGATAACGATAAACCAACAAATGCTAATGCTCTATCATCGTGATATGAATGAGTTCAATTTCATCTTCAATTCTGAATAATCAATTCTACCAATTCTTTTAAGTGATCAATCAATAATCGCAGACAATCAATTCTAATTCATCTATACAAGCAATAGTTAATCACTCAGCTTCGATATTCTTACATTCCATTTCTCATATCAACAACAACCATACATAGTTCCCATTCATCCCCATCATGCATATCCATTTTATCTTTACCACATATCTAGTGCAACTATTATTACAATCACATACAATATATGAAATTGGAAGTAATACTCACTCGGCCATTGGATCACCGGTCTCTTAGTACAAGTAATCCGGTGGTAAGGAATCGTCGATAACGGGGTCACCTAAAAAGGAAGAAATACCCTAATAAGTATTTCATCACTTAACTAGTCTAAGCTATCTCATACAAACTATAAAATTCGTAATTCTCGTCCTAAGCGGGAATTCCAACTTAAAATGGCCATAACTTGGTCGTTTTAACTCAGAATTTAGCAAATTATATATCGATTTCTATCTGCTTCGAAAGATCTATCTATTTCTAATATTATATTTAAGTTTTGAAAACTCTGAAGCTTCAAAAAAGATCGGCTCAGATCAGAACAGTGGCAAATTCCAATTCCGAAAAATAGTTTCGTAAATATTTGTAATGTTCCTACTATATAGATTAACTACATATGCAATATTGATGATTTCCTAGCATGAATGGCATGTTATGAGCTTAATGCATGCATGCTATTGACAATATTTACTAAAAGAAATTTTAAAAACTTTTTATTTGTAAGACTCTATGGCTATTTACTTTTAAGAAAACTAGTTTCCAATCTTTGGTCATTTCCATTGGTTTGGATTTATTTCTTAAGAAAATATAATTATCCTTGCTAAAATTGAGTCTTTATTATATCTATTATTTATGACATTCATTTCTACATAAAAATTTCCATTTTACACTTTGTAAACATGTTTTCAAGTAGGGTTGATTCCAAAATCCGAATTTTGAAAAAAATTGTTTTTGTGGTGATTCCTTTAAGTAAAAATCATTTATACTTATAAAATTAAGGCTCAACCATGCCTAGCCACTAAAGACTTCATTTCTTTGATAAAACTTCAAATTTGAGTTTGAAAAATATGGGTTTTCATGCCATTACTCCATTATTACGAATTTCTTAAAATGACAACAACTCAAATTTTCCTACTTTATTTCTACAATGCATCATGCATATATGTATTACCTACAAGCTATTGTTATGAAGGTTATGGGATGATCTACCTATATGTATATATATATACCAAGAATTCTTTTTGAAAACCTTTACTTTGCAAAACTTTGAATTTTACTAGACTTAAGAAAAATAGTTTTTCTTCTTGTAAAATCATGTTTGCTTTTAGCAAAATTTAACCTTGATGACCTATATAACCATCACCTTCATTATTTCAACAAAAACCTTCATTTTGGGGTTAGAAAATAGGTGTTAACATAAGTGGTTTGCCTAACTACGAATTTTACAAAATTTTAAAGAATGAAAACATTGTTTAACCTATTCTTGGAAACCATTTGCTATTCTAGGATTATATGTTGATAAACTTCTCTTATCCTTGTCAAAACTTGGTCTTTATTACATATATTCCATAGGGCTTCCATTTTCCTATAAAAATTATCATTTTGGCATTTGGAAATAGGTGTTTACATAGTGGCTATTTTCAAATCCGAATTTTGAGAAATTCATTTGAGCTTGTTTTCTTTGTAAAACTCATTTAGTCTCTCAAAAACCATTTCCTAATCAAACCTATCCCTTAAGACTTCCATTTCTTTATTAAAAGTTTTGTTTTGAAGTTGAAAAATGGGTTTTCAAAATTGGTCTTTGTTGTGATCCGAATTTACAAAATTTATTTTTGGACATATCTTTTGATAAAATCTATCTAAACTTTTGAAAATCCATTCCTTACATATCCTATCTTAAGAGCCTTCCATATCTTGAATAAAAACTTCATTTTTGAGTTGGAAAACATGTTTTTAAAATAAGCCTTGGCCTAAATCCGAAAATGAGATTTTTATTTTGAAAATCATCTTTGATTCTTGTAAAAAGAGGTCTTGATTATACACATACATTAAGCCTTCATTATCTCAAGTAAAAATTTTATTTCAACACTTGGAAAGTGGTTTTTTAAATAGGGTCTTGCCAAAATACGAATTTCACAATTTTTGTTTGAGTTCAAAACCAAGATCTACACTTAATATGAACATAAATCTAAAAGAAACCCATGGTAGTAAACTATAAACTCATAGATCTAAACTTTACTCATCAAAATCATTCAATAATGTTGTCTATACCCTAAGCCCTTCATTTTAAATAAAAAATACACATTTGGAAGTTGAAAAACAACTTTTCTAAATATGGTTCCATTTTCATCCGAATTTTCAAAAATGATTTTTGTTGAAAATAAAATAGATCTTGAGCTTTCTAAAACCTTTTTACTATCATAATGCTACTACAAATTGTTCATGAACATAAAACGAAAGTCTAATGAATTTATGAACTCAAAACACTAGATCTAGTTTACTATACTAGTTTTAAATGCATGAACACTGAGATAGTTATGTGAATGATGAATATATGTATAAATCATAAGCAATAGCAAAAATAATAACTCAAATAGAAAGATCTAAGGCATAAACGAAAATCAAAGCTACAAAAAGTTAGATCTACAAAATATAACTACTTTTAGCAAGAAAATAATGAAAATAATAATAATAATAATAATACAAGAGAATAATCATAAAGAAGAGGAGTGTTTCATTTTGGCATCATCATCCTTAGCTTTTAAGCTTATGAAATGTCATTTGATGCATGAAACTCTCACTATACTTTACCTATATCACTTATGGAAGCTTTGGACAAGAGTTTTATTCAAGAATCTTGAAGAAATATATGTAGAAGCTCAAAGAAGAATTAGGGGCAGCTTGTGTTCTTGTAAGAACAAGAACAAAATGAAGAAAGAAAGAGAGGAAAAAGAGAAAGAAAAAGATAAGGAATGGTAAAGGGAAAAAGGAGTAAATGAAAGAGAGAGAGAATAAGTGTATTAAATGAATGAAAGAAGAGAAAAAAATAAAACAAGGGTAGCAATGAAGGGAGTGCTGCACGTGAAATGGAGAGAGGAGAGAGAGGGAATTTGTTGAATTTTGACTTGAAAATATAATGTGTAATTAATGTGTAATATAGCTTCTTGAAGAAGGGTTGAAAGGGGGTTATTTTAATTAATTTTTGGAGTATTTCAAGAGTTAAGACAGCCATAAAGGAGTCAAAATCTGCCATGAAGTGATATAATGAGGTGTAAAAAGATTAAAGTGAAAAAGAAGTGATATATGAAAGGTGTACTTGAAAGTATGGGTTGTAAGAGTACTTTCTTAAAAAAATAAAATAAAATAAAATAAAAATAGGAAATTTATTCTAAATATTTGTAGCAGATTTTTCATAATAAAAATAACATAATTAATTAATTTATTTCAGTGAATTATCAAATAAGTTACCAGTATGATCAAAATACGCGAATATGGGCCATAAATGATATTTTTATAACTAGGAAAATTCTAAATATTATTTTATGAAAATAGAAATATTTTCAAATATTAATTTAATTTAATTTATTTTTAGTATCGGGTCTTAAACAGAATCTGATCCCGTATAAGCCCGAAACGAACTAAATTTTAGAAAAACAAAATTTTCTATAATATATAAAATATTTATCTAAAATATAAGGCTTCATAAGAATAATAAATTATGTAATGAAATAGAAGTGAATAGTGCAAAAGACTAATTAATTACCGGTAGTAATGAAAATACGATAAAAGGTTATAACTGTAACTTTTATAACCCGAAAAATATATAACTGATATATTAAAATCTTATGAAATTATGAGTCTAACGGTACTAATGGTATATTTTTATATCTCGAGCCTCAACATGCTTTTTGAAGTCTGTATCCGAACGGGTTCGAAATAGGTCAAAAATTACCAATCTAATATTTTTAAGCGAACTTATTTTGCTACAAGTTATTCTACACACTTAAACTACACCTCGGCTCTAGGGTTAAGGATGCGAGATTGCCGGACTTAAACTACTGTATTCTACTTAAGGTTTTCGGGTGATTTTCTAGTTTACATCTTTGCCAATTTGGAAACTGATATTTTATGTTTATATAACATATTTGATTTGAGAAATTTATTTTAAATTTGATTTTTTGTAAGTATTTAATATCTCTTGACGTTTTCAGAATTCTTTGAATTGAGTTTTATTTCCAAAGGTTAATCATTATTTACTTTTTAATAATTTGTTTTTGGGCTTTATATTACCCGGTTTTATAAGTAGGCGTTACGTATGGAATTTGTCATACGTAGTGGTTTTGGAATTAAAGTATGATGAGTTCTTCTTTTGTTTTTAAGAATTCTTATTTTCCTCAAGATTAAGAGATTTGTAGATTCGTTCGTGATTTAGGACTAGTCAAAGTTCGGTTTTAATTTGGAATGATTTTTAGGGTTTATTTTCAAAGTTCATCTTGAAATTATTTACTGAAATTTTCCGGGGCTTACAAACTGTCCACATAAATTGAATACAGTAGCTGGATCTTCACAACCTAGAGAATGGTTAGAGTTGCAGGACTGAAAAATGGAAATGCTAATACCAGCAAAGCTAGTACAACGGCTAGAGTCTTTGCTATGTATGGAAACCTATTGAGGATGTGGAGATGGAAGAGGAAGATGAAAATATGGAGAAGTTGACCCTGATGATTATGGTCTCATTGCAGAGTTAATACAATTTGTTTTTTAAAATTATTAGACACAACCACGAATAAATGAACAATAGAAGCCCTTATATATTGAAAATGACACGAATTTAATAAATGATAAATAGGATCAATCAAGTAAGGGATCAGACTACGATGCTTTGTTTGACATGGGAGCAACGCATTTCTTATCAAATGCTGGATTAGCAAGGCTGTAGGATTACCAACCAAAACCATGAGTAAAGAATTGAGAGTTACTCACACTAACAGAGCCTGATAACACAGAGATGATAAAGAGTTGTCTATTAAAGATTGGAAATTAGGAATCAATTACTGATTTAATCATGATAGATATGTAAAAATATGATATTATTTTGGGTATGACCTGGTTAACTGCTGTAAGAGCGAAAGTTGATTATCGTCTCAAAATGATATGTTTTGTCAATAATCAAGGAGAAAGAAAGGAGTATAGGGGTGAGATACTCAAAGGAGTTGGAAATAGGATAATAGCAATTGAAGTGGAAAATGAAGAAGATATGGAGTTAAACGGGTGTATTCTTGGACGAACCGAGGGTGAATCCAAAGCATTAGATATTTATACTATCAAAACAGTGTGTGAATATTCGGATGTATTTCTAGACGAATTACCGGGATTACCCCATACAGAGAAGTGGAATTTTCAATTGATTTAATACCTGTAACAGAACCAGTATCAAAAGCTTCGTATCGCATGGCACTTGTAGAATTGAAAGAATTAAAGGTGCAATTGCAAGAATTGTTGGATAAAGGATTTATCAAACCTAGTGTTTCACCTTGGGGAGCACCAGTATTTTTTTGTTAAGAAGAAGATGGTTCAATGAGACTCTGTATTGATTAAAGAGAATTAAACAGAGTGACTATCAAGAACAATATCCTTTACCCAGAATTGATGATCTCTTTGATCAATTGAGATGGAGCAAAGGTATTTTCTTAAATTGATTTAAAGTCAGGATATCATCAAATCCGAATTAAGGCGAGACGTACCAAAGACTGCATTCAAACTAGTATGGACATTTATGAAATTTTTGTCATGCCTTTAGACTAACCATGCATCTGCAGTTTTCATGGACTTGATGAATAGTATTTTTTAAAACTTGTTGGACATCTTGATTGTTTCATAGAAATACTATATATTCGTCTACGAAGAGCAACTGAATGACACTTGAGAAGTATGTTACAGATACTGAGAAGATAATAAGCTGTATGTCAAACTGTCTAAATGTGAATTTTGGCTTAGAATATATCATTCCTTGGACATATTATTTCCGAGAAGAATAACGATTGATCCTGCAAAAGTTAAAGCTATTGTAGAATGGAAAAAGACCTGAAACTGTTATGGAAGTTAGGAGTTCTTGAGATAGCAGATATTATCGAAAATTTGTGAAAGATTTCTCAAAAAATGCACGACCACTGACGCAATTAACTAGGAAGAATGAGAAATTTAGAGTGGAATGATATCGTGAACAAAGTTTCCAAGAACTGAAAAAGAGTTTAGTATCGGCACCAATAATTGGTTCTACTAATGACAAGGATCTATATACTGTCTACAGAGATGCATCCATAAATGGTTTTAGGATGTGTGCTGATGCAAAATGGGAAGGTAATAGCATATTTAACAGTTAAAACCACATGAGATGAATTACCCCACTCACGATTTAGAGTTAGCTACTATTGTATTTGTACTTAAAATTTGATGTCATTATCTGTATGGACAGAAATATGAAATATATACAGATCACACGAGTCTGAAGTATTATTTACACAAAAAGAGTTAAACATGAGACAAAGAAAATGGTTAGAATTAATTAAAGATTATGATCTCACTATCAACTATCATCCTGACAAAGTGAATGCTGTGACTGATGCATTAAGTTGTAAAAATTATGGAGAAGTAGCCTTAATGTTGATAGAGCAGAAAAAACTCATCAAGGAATTTGAGAGATTAAACTTGGAGTTTTCAATGCAAGGTTTGAAAGCTGAATAAGGAAACTTAATTTTGCAGCCTACTTTACTCCAACGAATTAAGGAAGCTCAGAAAGAGGATATTGAAATCCAAGAGATTAAACGAGGAATATCCCAAGGAAAATACAAGGATTTTCATGTGGATGATGAAGAAGTGTTAAGAATGAACAAAAGATTATGTGTGCCACATGATGAAAGCTTGAGGAAGAAATTAATGCATGAAGCACATTATTCTGGATATTATATGCATCCAGGAGAAACAAAGACATACCAAGAGTTGAAAAGTGCATATTGGTGGAGTGGAATGAAAAAGGATATTGCAGAATTTGTTGCTAAGTGTGATATGTGTCAAAGGATAAAAGCTAAACACCAAAGACCAGGTGGATTGTTGAAAACATTGCCAATTCTCGAATGGAAATGGGATCAAAATTCCATGGATTTTGTATGCCCACTACCTAAGACAAATACATGCCATGATGCTGTTTGGGTCATTATGGATAGACTCACTAAATCAGCTCATTTCTTGCCAATTAACATGACATACCCATTAGAAAAGTTGGCACGAATATATCTGAAGGAGATTATGAGATTACATGGTATACCGGCGGGTATAGTGTCAGATTGAGATCTACGATTTGTTTCTAGATTTTGGCAAGGATTGCAAAAAACCTTAGGAACACAACTAAAGTTCAATACGTCTTACCATCCTCAAACTGATGGGCAAACAGGGAGAACTATTTAGACTTTGGAAGACATGTTGAGATCTTGTATTTTGGAATTCAAAGGAAATTGGGATCAATATTGGGATCAATACTTACCATTGGTAGAATTCGCTTATAATAACAGTTATCATTCAAGTATTGGAATGCCACCATATGAAGCATTATATGGTAGGAAGTGTCGGACACCATTATTCTGGGATAATTTTGAGAAAGTAATGATTGGCCCTGAATTGGTACAAGAGACAATTGATAAGGTTATTGTGATAAAATGATAAATGAAAGAGACTCAAGATAGACAAAAGAGCTGGGCAGACTTGAAAAGAAGAGAATTGGAATTTAATGAAGGAGAACATGTCTACTTGAAGATAAGTCCAATCAAAAGTCTTCATAGTGGACAAACAAAAGGAAAGTTGAGTCCTAGATATAGCAGACCATCTGAGATATTGGAATGAGTTAGGAACCTGGCATATTGTCTTGCAATGCTACCCAATTTATCTGGTATACATAATGTTTTCATGTATCGGTACTAAGAAAATATATACCAGATCCAGATAAGATAGTCGAGTTGGAACCAATTGATTTGAAGGAAAATTTGACTTACGAAAAGCATCCTACTAGAATATTAGACAGAAAAGTGCAAGTTCTCAGAAATAAAGAAATCTACTATGTCAAAGTATTGTGGGATCTCCGAATTGAAGAAATGACATGGGAACTGGAAGAGGAAATCAAGAAAAACTATCAACATCTGTTTGAGAATTCAAGTACGCACACAAGCTTTGAGGACAAAACTTATTTTAAGGGGGAGAATGTAAACCCCGAAAATTTTTCACATTAGTACACGACTCTAAAATAGAATGTATGAACTAGTTTGTAAACTTAGAATCCAATAAAAATCTAAGAATAGATCAATGACTTGAATTTGACTAGGTTAAGATCTAAAAGCCAAATAAAGAACTTCTTTGACCCTAATTGATAGCAAAAACGAGATTTCGTATCTTGAACTGATAATTCAAGATATGGTTAAAGGAAACCCAAATTTTCAAACCCCGAAACTTGTCTTACAAATAGAATAGACAGAAAAATATAGATATAGAGATTAAATGACTACTATTAAACTCAACAATAATTTGAGACTAGAACAATGAGTAGTAATGAGCCTTTACATGGATTTAAAACTTAAATTCAAGATTCCTAGAAAGTATTAAACACTACTAATAAGATTTCATAGTAGGTATCAAAAACCAAAGATATATAGATAATTTAGCTTTTATATCAAAAGCGATATCAAGTAGTTAATCAACTACGCTTATAGATAGGAAACGATAACCTAAAAATAAACTGTTAGGATTATAAATACATAATAAAAATATAAACAGATGTACAACTAAAGATCTAGACTTCAAATAAATAATTGAATCACATCATTGTTCTAATTAGGGTTTTCTTAAGCTATTGGAGCCTAAAACAAAAATTGACCTAATAAGCTTAGGAAATCTTAATCGCGGGAGATAAAATTCTAAAAACAATTAATCGCGTAAATTTAAAACTTAAATTTGTATCGTTTGATAACCTAAGCATTTTGTAGAATCTTATAAAAATATTTTCGTAGAAAAACCCTCAAATATTTGCTAATTTGTACTCGTTTAACTTATTAAACTATCTTAAAACTAAGATAATTAACTAACTAAATATTATTATATAATAATTTACTCAAATTTTCGATGCAAATGGGACAATTATGTAGCTAGAATTTCATCAAATTTCACCAGCCGAAAACACCTCTCAAGTTGGTTCAATAATGCCTTCTTAAGTCCACAAATGCACACACTCACCAATCAAAGAGAGACAATTGGATAAGCTAATTAATGCAACAAACTCACTTTCAGATACAATAATTCTCGGTGGAGGAATTGAAGTCCATCAGCTGCAATCTTCTTTCTCTCTATATAAGCAACTACTAAGCTTCTTAATGAACATAAAAACAAGACACTAACTCACAACCAAACAACACTTAGAAATTCTCTCAATTTCATGCTTCCAAACAGCACACAAAACACCCAAACCATTCTAAGAACAACACAACGAAACTCCATTAAAACCTTAGCTTGAAACTAAGATTAAGGAGAAGCAAGGTAAGATAAATTCTTTTTAAGTTATTTTAAGTATTGAACTTTAATCTAAATAACATTTCTATTAATTTAGGATCGGAACTAACTCTGGATCTAAGCTCAAAACATTCATATACGCTCCAACAAGGTAAAATTCAAAAACCCTAGTTGTACTTTTCTAAATTCGAAAATTTAAGATCAAATACATGTAGATGCATTATGAGTTGATGTGTATATATACATATACCATAGAAACACTTAAGAGATGCTTTAATACAAGTTTGGTATGTTTAGGTTAAAGGAAAAGTAAGTTTCGAATTTAAGAAAATCGAAGAAGATGATGAACAATTTCAACACTGTCTATACGCGGTAGTGCAAATGTGAATGCCGGCGGCGTTGGAGCCGGCATACACCCATGTTTTTCCTACGAGAAGTCTACATTACATGAACAGAAAATATATATATATATATATACACATAATAAATACTAATAAACAAATTATATATGCATATATATATATATGTCAAAATAGAATTTTCTAAGAAATAAAGTAAACACAAATACTTAAAATAACAATATGTTTAATATTTGATAGCTTCTAAAACCCTAAAGTTATAGGGAAATATTAAGTGTTATTAACAACTATAGTCATCAAGTATTTGTTTTATGTGGATAAAATAGATAAAATGGAAATTGAAATAAGCTAAATTTATGAATAATGTGACTTCTAAAAATGACAAAATAATTGTATGAAGCATATAAAAAGAAACATGACGACACTAAGCAATAATAAACGAATATAATTTACTATAATGAGTCAGGTAGAGAATAACATAAAATTAGTATTAATAACTACAAAAACTTGATATATATTAATTTTTCAAATACCAGATATATGTATATAAATATCAAGTAAGACTAAGGTAAGCTACATGAAAATAAAGATTAATTGATAATTGTTTTCATAAGACCATCAAAGAGCCAAAATAAGTAATAGAAACCGAGCCAAATATCAATTTAGGGCACTAGACACATATAGGAGTTTAGTTATATAATCTATATTATATTTATGAATATTTTATTCATCTCAATAGGTGACTTTGATACTATAGAGGACTTTTCGGCAGATTATTACGATTAAGTCACTATGAGCAAGTGAGTAATTCAGTCATATTATACTGTTTATGCTTGTAATTAGCTGATTATGTAATGCAAAGGTAATAATAAAATGAATGTTTTGATGGAAATGCATTGTAATCTGATTGTATGATTGCTAATCTACCATTACAAAAGTGATAATACAATGGTATGATGATGTGAAGTAGTATAATGATTATTGTGTGTAATGTATGGCCACCATGAAATTGAATAAGAACTATTGACTTATCAAAATAACCTCGTCATGTATTGCATGTACTGCATTATTGCATATACAAACGGGTGACAGCCTGCTACGTATTAATATTTTGGTTCTCTGTTAATGCTTAGTTTTTCTAAGGTGTTAGTTCTTCCATGGTTTTCTTTGTTTCGTTGGTTCTACGGGAACTAAGTGGCAATGAAGAACACTGCCTGTAGTATCGCTTTGAAATGATTAATACTTAAGGAGTTTCTAAGAATGGATATAGGAAATGGTAAGTTAAAACTATTATTAAATTTAAAGTGATAACCCTAAGACAAGAAATCGTTGATTTTCCTATAAACTTAGTCTCTTCTAGGTAGGTGGGTCATAAAGTAAATGTTCTTCAACCCTAAAAAGAGGGCGTAAATCTTTTTCCTAGTTGGATTCTAGATCATCCAAGCTTGTATCTAAGCATATGTTTGAGTGATTGCATCACATACGATTTGTTAATAACTTGTTTGATGTGTAATATGTCTGGTTATTCACTGAGCCGTGGTTTCGCTCATACTCTGACAATCTTTTCAGATTTACGCTTCGACCTTAGTCAGTTACTTCCAGAAACATGGCTCCGGTAAAGGCTTAAGAGCTGGAAGCCTATGGTTCTATTTGGGATAAATGGTTTACAATTTTCCTAGAGTGGATTAGCTAGTGTTATCTTATCAGTTATGTATATAGAGAATTACAAGAAGACTACATGGTTTGTAATAATCTATGATACTTTATGATTAAGATAGCAGTTATTTACTAATTTATTTCTTACATGTGTTTATCATTTCTTATCGAAGCAACTAAAAGATCCTTTTATTTTGAAAAACATGTCACTCTCTGAAGGTAATCTAGTGATAGTATTTAGGTGTGACTTGTCTACTTCTATTAGGATACCCTCGGGGCATGACACTTTAGAGATGGCTGTTCTGGTCTATGCAATGAAGCTGCAATTGGTGTTACTTTTGCTGAAAATTCTGCTGCATAAATCGACTACTGCTACTTTGTGTTGTTAGAGTTTTAAGATTGCAGAATTTGTTCTGTTGTGGATTGCTTATGACTTGAGCTTGAGATGGTAGCTTTGGAATATGAAATGAGTTGAAATTTGCTTGGTCCTATAATCATTTATGTTGCTATTCTCATTTTGTTTTGGTTCAATACTTCACTCTCAGTTGATGCGACAAGATGAAAAGCATAAAATGAGTACTTCAATTACAAGAATTGATCTCCTTTTCACATGTTGATTTAGATACAAAGGAGTAAAGCCAAGAAGAATATGATCCTTCTATCACATGCTATAATCTCAAGGGCAAACATACTTGTTTTAATGTCAAAGTTGCAGAAAAATTCATTTCAACACTAAAATATGCTCTAAACTCAAAAATTTTAAGATTCATTAAGCATTTGATCCAAATACATGCAATTCATTCTTGGATTAAATGAAAAGACGGATCTTGAGAGTTACAAGGCTAGTGTACCGATTGTTACTCACAAGGATATGGAGCCTTATATCCAGAGAGTAGCAGATGGGGATAGCTCTCCTATTCTTACCGGAAAGCCTATTACAACTATTTCCTTGAGGTAATTCAATTCTTTTTCGAGGCAAAATTTCATTTTAATGCTCGTTTGTTTCATGAAAAATGCTTTCAAGATTTTTCAATTAGTTAAATATTATGATAGTAATCTAAGGAGCTTACTGATAGCAATGGTTATTAGTAGAAAGTGATAGCTAGAGTATTCCCCTAATTATTCGGTCATACTTTCCGTGGCTATTGAGCACCACCAGAAAGACCAACAACTCTCACTGTCTTCCACCACACTTTGCTCTTAAAAGCCCTTAGTGTATGCAATTACTTGAGATTTCTATGACAATATTTGACAAAATTTATGTCAACATGTCGTAAACAAGTTCTCAATTCTTGTCTAATTTAGTACTGTGTTGATTGTTTTATCCTATAATTTTGGTACTACTTAGGGAAGGCTAAAATTTCCGTGTTCAATGATGAGTTGGGTGACTCTACCATGCAGATATATCGAACTTCTTTTACTTTTAGAAACAAGTATGTTCTTCTTGCTCAACAGTAGTTGTGGAATGTAATCATATGTGTCATATAATGACCTGAAACTGTTTGTATTACTAGTTGTAGCAAAGATAAGACAATTCTTACATACTGAAAATCCTCTCCCCCCACCCCCCAATTACGTATTCCTTGGCCAAATGTACAAAAAAAAAAAACAAAAAAAATCTATATCTACCATTACAAGTGGATCTAAACCTTGAAAAGGTGGAAGACTATATTCTCCCTTGACTAGGTCCAAATGATCTCCATAAAAAATGACTTTACATATGAGTTTTCTAATATGAAAGTAAAAGCTATTCTAAATTATGGGTTTGTTTGGACGATTTGTTTTTCATCTGTATCTGTATCTTTTTCAAAATGATATGTGTAAATATGTCTGATTTGCATCTATATTTTATTTATTTGATCTTTTGATGAGAACTGTCAACTTTTTTTTTTATCTATATCTATTTCTTGATAAATAATTTATTACAAAAAAATTTGAAAAAAGTGTTTGTATTTGCCAAAAAAAGCCAAAGAAATAGACCCTATATCATAGTTTGATACACACAATTACAAACCGGAGCTGATAATTTATACAATAAAGGATGATGCAAAGTCTCAAGGCATGGATTTCACATCAATAACTTATAGATGGAGAACAAAGACTAGGCATACCTAAGGTGAGGAGAACCTTTGATGGGCTTTCATATGTTGCTGTATTGGAGGAAGTGATAATATGCTGACTGTGGTGCTAGTTGGGCCAAATGAAGTGGTGCTTGCACTTGGGTTGGAGATTTTTCATTTAAACTTAGCTTAAGAGTTGGATTAACCAGGATAGGACTTTTAAAACACTGGTTTAAGAACACAAAATAGCACATCAAATAATGGAAATAAAACTGACATGTATATCAAAGAAACAGACAAATACATAGGTATATGCATTGCAAAAGAACATAATAGAAAGGAGAGCATACTGTATGACCAGAGGAAGATTTCATAAAGGATCTCCCCCTACTATGAGGAAGATTTGAAGTAGAACCATTTAGTAATGAATGAAAGGAAGGAGTTTGGGGAAAAAAACTTACAAACCAAAAGAAAAGTAATTTATAATGCCATCGACATGATGCAAAGTAAATAGTATACATGATACCTACTGCACCTAAAAAAAAAAATTAAAAATCAATTTTCATCCAGTACTTCTTTGAATATTTAAAAGAAAGAAAAAAAATCAATAAAGTAACAATTAGTGAAGTACCAATTAAAACAAGGAGAGAAATTATCATCAGTTCTTAATATCTTAATTAATTCAAACTAACTATACTAATGAAGTGGATCATCATAATCATAGCTAGTGGCTATAAACAAACTCCTGCGGTTCATAAAAAATTGGAGCTTCCAAGTCGTTGACCACAAAAAAAAAAAAAAATAAAAAATAAAATAAACAGATCCCTTGTTGTCCAAACTTTTTACTATAGAATCTATATAACATATCATATACAAGATCCTAATTCTAGTTGATCATCACAAAAGGAGTCTTCCTCCTATTTACAAAATGACCAGAAAGTTCCCCTAACATTTCATGTACTACATGGATCTTGACCATCATATTTTCAAAATATATATAAACCTTCAAAAGACAGTCCAAATGACTAAGACTATTTACAAAACCATAACCTATACATATTGGATGTAACCAAACATAGTCTTAGCAAGTTCAATCATGGTTGTAGTCATCCATTGTTGTCTAATTCATATGGAGCTTCACTACATGTTCCTTCATTCATTCTTCATTTTGTGAATGATATGTTTTTTCACTCTGATGGAGGGTAAAAAAAAAAAAAAAATTCTTACTCTCTTAGGATTGTCCGAAAATTCATATGCTTCAAAGCTAGTTCCTCATCAATCCTAATCTTTATAAGCTCCTTGAAAACCTCTTCTTCATAGTATACACGTGGCCTAGAGTGCTTGAAGACCTTACTTCCTAACCTTATAGCTTCAACCACTTCCTTAATTGCAAGGTGAACCTTTTTAACCTCTTTTTCATTTATTTCCATATTACTAACTTTGCGTTTTACCTTTACCCTTTGCTGAAGTTTGTGAATCCATCTCAGGAGGAGGTTGATACATTTGTTAGACTTATATTGACATGGAAATTATTGTTTCATCATAATCATCACATGGGCTTGGGATTGAGTTATCCAGTATCACCTAATTTTCTAGAACCAAATCATCTATTTTACATATCTTCGTAGCTCCCACTGCACTTTTCTCTCGATTCCATCTTCTTGTTTTCTCCTTTGCTATCTCGGCACTTTAACCTGTAGCTCGATCGTTACAAAATATCTCTCGAAGTTTATCATAAAACAGGAATGGTTTGGTCATCCACTTCTTTGCAGCAGGTCTTTTCTGAAACAATTATAAATAGAAACAACATTATTTAGGTTAAAGATCTATGGCATATACATGAACAATAGAAACACCATAGGTTAGAGCCAATACCTTTATCAAAGCTTGCCAAACCTTAGGTTCATTCACAAAAAGACAAGAGATAGGATTCCATGCAAACCCACTTGACTAAATAGATCAAACACTTCATGGAAATTAGGTTTAATTGTCTTTTGCCATCTATTCCTGATTTTCTCCTTCTCAATAGATGTGTTGTTTAGCTTTTCGCAAAGTTCCTTCACAACATTGTCATATATATGCTGTCGAAGTGAACGATCTATCTTGCTTATTCCCATAAACCATTTGTGGTAGAAGGCATTAACCAAGTGCTTATCCATGACTTCTGTCCATTGATGTGCCCTTCTCCTAGTTTCAGCTTTATCATACATGTTCCTTTCATTTCCTAAACTCATCTGCTCCTGCTTGTGTGAAACAAATAATTTTCCAATAAATTGAACCAGGTGCTTTTAAGTTCTAATATATTTATCATAAATGTGAAGATATACCAAATCAAGTGCTTTCACACATCAAAAGGAAACATACAATTGGAAAAGAGAAACATTCAAATTTTCCCACTACATTAAGTGATACACATAGAATCTATAATTCCCCACCAATACAAAGATTGCCCCTATTACAAAGTATGTTTCACTTTCAATGACATAGAGTACTTCTTCTACAAACTAATACATCCATAATTCCATCTTACAATACTATAGTTTCCTGCCAAAATCCTTGAGTTACACTCCTTTATTATCTAGTATATAATCATTCTAAATTTGTGCTAATATTGTCTCTTAAGATCTCTCTAATCTGGCATCACCTGTATCATTATGTATGACCAGTGTCTTCTATTTCAACATTTAAAAGCTCATGGTCTACTTAGATATAATTGTCTCATATACATCAACACCCATTAGATAGTTATGTAATATGTAAGAAGCTAAGATGATATCACATTGTGTTTTAAATGTGTAGTGTTTGTCGGAGGCACTTGATATAATTGGAAATAGCTTTTTCAATACCTAAATGCTCTCTCAATGGCATTGCGTAGTGATGAATGCTGATGATTAAATAGCTCATGAGGGTTCCGTGGTGCATGTGTTGAATACTCCTTTAGGTGATAGTGCATACCTTTATTAGGAGGTATGAGCCTACTCTTTATCATAAAGCCACCATCTACAAGGTAATTTTCCTATTACATAAAATTTGTCACTTTATCATAAATTTTACAGTTTAAAGTAACTTATGTATGTAACATTTATACCTTGAGGAATCTTTAAGTTATCTTCTCTAGAAAAAGCATCTTTTATTATTCTTGACTCTGATGTGGAACCCTCCCAACTAGTAACACATATGTAAACATGAGCCAATACATTTTGTGTTGGATATTCTTTCCTACCATAGAATCTTGATACATCATTTGGTACTTTCACGATATGTGTGCCATCAATTACACCAACACAATCCTGATACATCAATAAAAGAAGTACATAAAAGCATGAAAGTTATAAAGATTGCAATTAGGAAAGAATTAATGACTATTTACCTTGAAATATGGATAAAATCTTTTATTGTCGAGAATTTCTTGTGGTATGATTGTGCTGTCGAGTTGCTTAAGAAATTCGTCTGCAAAAGAGATAAGTGCTTCAAGAACACTATGAAAGTGTCGACTTACTGTTTCACCCGAGCGATAGAAGAAAAAGGATATTGTGCGATTCTTAACACTATGTGCTAAAATATGTGAAAATTTAGTGACTTGCTCTTCAATTGATGCCCTTTGTGTATCTTTAAGAAAACCACCATCTCTTAACATGCCACATAAGATTTCGAAAGCCATGGAACTCATGCGTATAATATTTTGACAATTTTTATCATCTTTTAGTTGTGCCAAAAGCTATTGCCTAATTGCATTCCTTTCTACTAATGTCGTGATGCTAGGAATTAATCTATATATACTATGTGGATGATTATATACTCCAAACATTTTCCTACAACATAACATACTACTTGTGCACTTGCCATTTCCCACATTCTTACAAAATGCTCAACCCAATCATCCTCAAAATTATACTCAAAATCATCATCGTAGACCACAATCAATGATGAAAGCCTAAAATATTACAAATAGCTTAATTATAGCAATAGCACACAAAACCAAAATATTATAAATGTGACTAAGAAAATAAAAAGAAAAAGATAATTGAAATTGAAACTATAAAATCTATTTATAAAGAAGATCATATCATTATATACATTTTCTTTTCTACAAGTGTTGAACAAGTTCATGTATAAAGGAAAAAAAAATATAAAATACACAAACCTATGGATCAATTTTGCTCCCCTGCTACAATTGTTCTAAGATATTGACGTTGCTTCTGGTTATTTACTAGGAAAATGCCCTCTGTTTTATACAATGCTATTTCTTTGAGGTTTTATATAGAGAATAACGTATCTGTGGGATATAAAAAAGCAATCATCTAACTTTGTTTTCCCTCCTTTTTAAAGGGAATTTTCGTCCTTTTACCTTAACTTCCCGTTGTTTCCTTCCCTTTCATTCCAAAACCAGAGACAAAGTTAAATTCCCCATCTTTCCTTTCATTTCCTCCCACATCACTCCATTTCTCTCCAAAAACAAGTTACTAAACACAATCCTTTCACCCCATTTCTCTTACCTTCTCTCACTTTCGTTAAATTTCCTTCAATCCAAACACAGCGCAAAACCATATTCCAATAAGAAAGTCAAATTTGGCTAGAAGCTAGTAAATATTGTTAGCCTAGTTTCATTTTACGAATGAAGATGGAAAATGAACTAGAACATTGAAACATATCTTCTCTCTATTTTTTTATGTTCCATATTTCTTAAGAATAACGAAACTTTGTGTGATTCTTGGATTTCCAATTTTTTTTTATAGGTGAAGGAGTTTGCGTTGTGGCTATAACATATGCAGATGGCATAAAGATGAAAAAGACTCAATATTTCTCATATGCTAAACTTAAAATGCCTATACTTGAAAATAGCAAAACTTTTGCTGGAAAGTTTGAACTAGAAATTGATTAAATTATTTTATTAGTAGAAGCTTTATGAAATTTTTTTGTGTATTTTCTAGGTTCGGATTGTTTTTTCAACATTTAAGAGATTGATTGAAAGATTCTTCTTCTTCTTCTTCTTCTTCTTCTTCTTCTTTTTCATATATAAACAATTTGAAAACACTTTCTCATCATTGTAATAAGACATTTTTATTGATTAGTTTATTTTTTAAATAAAGCAAGTGATGCTTAATATTTAATTTGATTTCAAAAACAAGGTATTCTATTAATTGCTAATTTAAACATAATGTGTGAAAATTGAATGATAATCCTTCTATATTATTCCTTTAATTTTTCCAATAGCGCTAGCAAGGCTTCAAGCATACACCATGAAATCATTCCCATCATCATTCTCAACATTATTCACATCATCGTTATTTTCTTCTACAGGCCCAATTGGTAATTGCATGCCGATCTCACTAGCATGAGGGGTTTGGATCCCTAGAGTTGGTGGTATAATGTCTAAGTATACTCCTTGCTAGATGAAGTGGTTCCTAGCATCAACATGTTCTACTCTCTATGATTCATAATGTCATCATGGTACAAGGGTTCAATACTATTCCATACTCTATTGGATGAGTAGGATTTCCTTCATTTTTTAAGATGAAAGTAGCCTCCCTTAATATCGGCTCACGTCCATATTCCACCATGATTCTTTCCATTGTATAGATAGTCTCCAACATAGTCCATCTCCTTCTTCTAATGGAATCATATCTAATCTAGTCCACCATTGACACCCATCGTGTATACCTAAGACCTTCTTTCCACATCCTATACATTTCAGCCATGGTCCGGGGTCTTCGAGCTAAAGCAAAGTCTTCACATAAAGTCCTTAATCTTAAGCGATAATCCACAAAAGTTTCTTCATGCCTCTTAACAAATTTTCTTGCCCTTTCCTAAGTTTCTCCTAAAGAAACTACACCAAAAAAAAAAAAAAAATAGACTTCTAGTTAGCTTATTCTTTTAAATCCATTTTATCCTATTGTTTAATTACTTAAACTTTTAAGCCCTTTTTAAGTTCTATTGTCATGCTTTACAACCTTATGCTCTGATACCAACTTAAACTGTCATGCCTCAAAGGATAGTCTAAACGTGACAGTCCGCCGCATGCTATATAAGACTTAGGCACTGCTACCACAACCATTCCAAAGTCTCGTACAGATGCAATATGTACCTTTACGATAATAGAATACATGAACCAATAGAGATACATAGTTTAATTTGACATACTATAAGCATCAGAACATAAAACATGAGTCCACATAATTAATTATAAGAGTTCTAGGGATATTCCCCAGTAAAATAATATCAAGTTCAATAATAGTCTTTTACAGTCATCCGATAAATAATAGGGTTTCCTATGGAAGTCTACACAAAATCGAACATAAACTTCTAATGGAAACTCTTAATTCCTGTACCTGCTCGGTAGGATACCTCGACCTTAACCATTTATAGGGATACTACAATAAGAAAAAGCTGTGGGGGCGTAAGCTACACTAGCTTAGTGAGTGAATACTTCCATAAAGACATTTATAATAAATCATTCAATCAAGTTAATTATTCAATCGTATGGAATGCATCAACTACATGAACAAACAATCATATGATCAGTTGGAAATTATATGTGAATGGATTTATGGCGTTAGCAAATTAACAAATACTGCAGTACTATCGTTGAATTAATGTGTCATTTATGGATCACGGGTAACCAACTTATGTCATTTATGGATCACGATCAACCAACTCATCTATGTCGTTTATAGATCACGATCAACTAACTTTTAGTTGATTATGGATCACAGTAACCAACATATGCTAATGCTCCATCCCTATCGTAAAGTGATTATGTTCGTATTAATTTATCAATCCGAATATTCATTAATATTTAATACCCATTTCTTAGGTGATCAACAATTTCTGCATACAATCATTCCTATAATACTCTAAACAAGCATAAGTTAATCACTCGATTCTGATATTCTTAATACCATTTCTCAACTCATCAATAAGCATACATAATCCCCCATAATTCCCATAATGCAAATTCCATTTTATCTTTTGCCTTATAATGTAGTGCAACTAATTGCTACAATCACAAGCAAGAACTGAACTTAGGAAATAATACTCATCGGCCATTGGTCGCTAGTCTCTTAGTAATAGTAATCCGATGGTAATGAATCCTCGGAATCCAAGTCACCTAAACGAAAGAAATACCCAAATGAGTATTTCAACTCATATCTAATCCATTTTATTTCATAAAAACTATTAAGTTCGTAATTCTCGTCATTAATGGAAATTCTAACTTAAAACGGCCATAACTTGGTCATTTTAACTTGGAATTCCACAAATTATATACCGATTCGTAAGTACTTTGAAAGATCTATCTAATTATAATAAAATATCTCAATTTTGAAAACTTTTAAGTCTCCAAAAGATCCTAACAGATCTGGTCAGTATCCGAACTCCCATTTTCAAAATTGTTTTTGTGAGGAATTATGACATTTCTTCTATCCATGCTAAATATGCATGCAATATTAACAAATTACCATCATGAATGGTATGTTATGAGCTTCCTATATGCATGTTGATGATGATATTCTATTAGAGAATACTTTTGGAAACTTTTACTTTACAATTTATCATGAATACTTAACCTAGTAAGTCTAGTTTTGTGTTCTTGATAAACCATATTTGTTATAGAGATTTTTCTTAATAAACTCATTTATTCTTGCTACAATTAAGTCTTTATCGTATCTATTCCTTAAGGTCTTCATTTTTCAATATACATCCTCATTTTACACTTTGTAAACAAGTGTTTAAATATTGGCTATTCCTAGATTCAAATTTTGTAAAAATGGTTTTTAAGTGGTTTCCTTAAGAAAACTTATTTGATGCTTTAAAAATTCAAGGCTCCATTATTCTTATCCCCTAAGGACTTCATTTCCTTAATAAAATTTCCATTTTGAGTTTGAAAAATAGGTGTTTACACATCCTCTTTTCCTAGTTTCGAATTTCATGTAACTATCCTAAGATCTGAAATTTCTATTTTGTAAATGTTTCTTCTTTGACAAATTTCTCTTAGTAGATCTACCATTAACTTACAAAAATCATTTCCTATTTTTATCTATTCCATGAACTCTTCATTTTTCACATGAAAATCATGTTTTGGAGTTGAAAAATAGGTTTTCAAAATGCAACTCTTTTTCCATCCGAATTTACAAAAGTTTGTTTTTATGAAACCAAATTTGTTCTTAAGCTTTTTGGCTCATCTTCATAAATATCCTAACTTTTAGAAATAATAAATCATTCATTTACATAAGACAAAAATCTTTATGACCATTTATTCATCTTGAACATAATAAATGCATGAGATCTCCAATATCATGTGAAAGAATAAATGTTTAAAAGCTAGATCTAAGTGTAATGATCATGGTAAATGCATAAAGTGAAGTATACTACTTTTGACAATAATGTAGTAGCAAGATTCCTACATAAAATCATCACTATATGAACATATGTTATGATTATGATAAAAATATAAGCTTTAATAACAAGATCCATAACTTGTGATGGCTTGATCATCATATTCTAGTAGTTTCATGTCTCCAGCATGAAGCTCATAGGGATTTTTATGAATCCACACATGAATGTTCTAGCTATTACATGTCTTTGTGGTAGTAGAGTTTAGATCTATACCTATTTAGTGTTTGAAACAAGGAAACTTGAGGAAAAAAAAATTGTTGTGTGAGTGTGTAGGGGGAGGGGAGTGTCATGGCATAAAAGAGGGAGAGTTTGCAAGAATTTTTCCAAAATGAAATGAGGAAAGAGAAAAGAAAGGCATTAAGGAATATATATAGGGAATGAAATTAGGGTTTGTGTGATTAAAATAAAGGAAGAAAAATAAAACAAATGAGGAAAAAAAAAGGGGGCAGGGGGGTTGGGTGGGTTGGGTTGCGCCGACCATTAAGGAGGGGAGGGAGAGAAAATGAGTTTTGTAATTTTTTTCAAATTAAATTTGTGTAATAAAGTGTATTGGAAAAGTAAATGTAAGAAATGTGATGTAATAAGGTAAGGTTTGGTTGTAAGGATGTAAGAGTAGGGGTATGGCTTGTGAGTGTGAGTAGGGTATGGGCTTGTATTTGTGAATAGTGATGAATAGTAGATTAGACAATTAAGTTACTAGTTAGTAAAGAAAATACGATACAAAGGCTATAACTGTAATTTTTATAAACCAAAAATTTATAATAAATATATTTTTGAATCCCTTATTAAATTTTGGTCTTAATGAGTATTCTGGAATATTTTTCTAATTTTAAGTCCTGAGGGCTGGTTTTCCGGAACGGATCCCGGTCGGCTTCGAAACAGATAATTTCCCGAAAATTAATTTTTTTAGATTTCGATATATTCTTTAGAACTATAATCTAGGTTAACTTGCTCTCATAATTTCTATGGTTTTATTCTTGATGAAGCTGGACCTAGGATTTCTAGGTTTCTTTCTAACCCTAGCTATTCTGGTTTAGGGTTTCGATTTTCAATTTGGTTCTCTAAGTCAAAATTGGTTTACCAAGAAAACCGAGGCTTACAGATAGGCATTCAGGCTAAACGATATGAAGGAAAAATAGGAAATAATTTATTGATTAATATTGGTTTTATATGTAAATTAACCAACAACAACGAAATTAAATATAAATTAAATAAAGAAAGAATAATTGACTCTATTAGAACTAGAAGCATAAGAATGATAGCACCTATGAAAATAGACAATATCTTATTAGAAGGAGAATAATGGAATCTAGGAAGACATATAGAAGCAAGCAATACTAGTAGGATTCCTAAAGATACTATTATGTACCAAAATCTTGGTAGAACATTTAGCATCAAGTTATGGATTGTCAACATAAGAATATAGGCACAAGTAGTGAGGCATCATAAGAAATACATTCAAAAATAGAAAGGAGAAATACAATAGAAGAGGAAAATATGGAAATAGAAGTATTAAAGGTAGATTTTTGGTATAGGACCAAACACTAATAGGATTTACTATTCAATATTTAGACAGTACAGGATATCTTAAAGAAAATGAAGAGGTTTATTTTGTAGAATACAATAAAAAACATAAAGGATATACATTTGTTAAAGAAAATAGCTTAGAGTTAAAGAAAAATGAAAAGGTTAGAGAAAAGGTCATTAGAAAAGAAGTAAGAGGAGAAAAGGAAGCATTTAAGATAGAGTTTGAATTTTCATATAAACAAAAAGGAAGTATAAATGCAAAAATTGAAGATAGGTAACAAATGAAAAGTTTTGATGAAGTACAAGAAGGTACGCTTGAGTTAATGAAATATCTTAATTCCTCACCTAGTTACATTAGAAACAATTTAATTGAATAATATAGTAGATAGTTAATTCTGAACATAGTTAAATAGTTTAAATAAATAAAAGAAGTAAATAATATTATATGATTAGACAAATTGATATAATTAAGGAAATATGTTAAATTGAGATTTGGGATTTCATATTTTACCTTTGAAAATGTTTAATTATTTCATCTATGTACATGGCAAATTGAATTTTAAAGTCTTTCTCTATTTCTTAGATATAACCTATTTTCATTATTTAGGAATCCTAAGCTTTTAAACATTCAATTCTAAATGTTATGTAATCTCCTAAACCCTTGAATTTTATTTTAGATTTCATATCTCAAATCCCCAAAATTTTGAATTCATTTACTTGTTTAAAAATATCAGTTTTAAACCTAAACTCAAATTAAACATCAATTTCTTATAAACTAAACTTTTAAATCATGTTTCTAAACCGATTCATTAATTTCTATAATATAAATTCTTGAATTATTTTCTAACTAGTTTTAATACATAATATATTTATCAGAGAAGTTTAAACTTAATACCCCTACCCTAAAAATATCTTTAATTTGCCTTATCTTTTCTTTTCCCCTTATTTTTCCCCTGCCCCCTTCTTTTCTTTTCTTACTTTCCATGTTTTCCTTTTCTTCTTCATTTTTCTCTTCTTCTTTCTCTTTTCCCACAAATTCAAACTCCAAAATCTTAAGTTCAAGAAGATCTTTAAAAAAGTTCATGGAAGAAATGAAGATAGCAAGTAGAAATCAAGTTAGAATTAGATTCAACAACAAGAAAAAAATAAAAATTGCATGTGTTTGCTAAAAGATAAGTAAAGTTGTTTTACTTTGTTTGATTCATTGTATCTATATATATATGGATTAATGTTGGATATAAGTAGAAATTGTGACAAAGTTGGTAAACAATGGATATATAAATATGTAAGTTTTCTAGGTTAGCATATACATATATAGGTTAGATGATTCATAACATGATTTGAAGTTAAATGAAGTAAAACATGAATATAGATGTTAGGGATGATGATTCTAGGTTTATATGTGGGTATAGGATGTTAGATGATGAAAAATGATGTAAAAGAAGTAGTAAAATGAGTTAAGTTTTCAAAATGTAAAACATAGCTATGAGCACGCGATGAACACAAAGAGTTATATATGGCCGTGCTCTTGGAAATTTTCAAAGTTTAATCATCAGAGAAGAAACACGGCTATAACACGGTTGCATGTATCACGTCGTGCTTCTTTTTGATTCATTTTAACAAAAACAATTTCAAATCCCAAACAGCACAGTTAAAACATAGGATGATGTATCCCTTCGTGTTCTACCTTGTTTCTTGCGTGTTTCATATGCTAAGAGGAAACACGGCTAGAACACGATTATGTGTATTTAACTGTGTTTCTCTTTGTATAGGGTTTTCATATGGATTTTCATAAAATCTTTGTAGCAGAAAATAAAAAAAAGACCTTAAAGCAAGAATCCCTATGCTTTGATTAAATCAGATATGAAGTATAATAAATCGAAAATTTACCTTACAGTTTCGTATCCAGAAACTTAGAATCAATTGTTCCACTTCGGATCTACAAGGCACCATGATTTCATTGTTCCCTCTACGTAGTCCACACAAACAAGCACATAAAAAAGGAATCACCTTTGTGTGCTAGCGCAATCTAGAACTCTTCTAGATTGATTAAGAAGAAAAGAGTGTTTTTCTGTTGTATTTTTTTTCTCTCTGTTAGGGTTACAAAGTTTCTCTGCCGTCTAATATGACAGTAAAGAGTTGTAACCCTAATAGAGGCTATTGGTCCTATTTATAATATATCAGTTTTTCAACTGACATTAAATACACCTAATCTCATTATGGACAGACATGACAACAACACTCTTAAACTAATTAAACTATTATTCATAATAATAATTTTATTATTTAAACTATTATTCATAATAATAATTTAATTATTTTATTCTTCACATTGGACTTTAAAAAAAAATCCATGATCCTTTTTTTTTTTTTCTTATTCTTTTGTGTGTGACCCTGTAGGTTCATTTAATATTGATAGTTAAGTTAAAAACTATTTTTCAGTAAACAAAACATAAGTAGCCTCTAGCAAGACATTATGTTTACCCAAATCAAATGAAGATCGGTGATCCGATTTTACCTGTTCTATAACATATTCATCATCATTTTGTCTCAAGATATCTAGATTGACAATAAGACATCGATAAAGTCACCCTTATATCATTCAATCTTATTGTTTCTCGATCTCTTAGTGAGCTGATAACATAAATGAAATTGATGACACTATCAATTTATTTGAGCATGGCCATGCATTTGTTAGTCTCACTTATCGAGGGGCTCAAGGATATCTTTCTCATAAAAAGAGGGATAAATCCCATCTTAATCACTCACCCTCCTCTACATGATTCACATTATGTCCAATCAAAACCTTTATGATTATTCGGTTAAGAACAACGTTTGATTCAGTCGAAACATAATATTACTCATGTTGGAATCTATGGTGATTTCAGGTATAGGGATGCATTGACATTGTTATTATGAGAAATACTTATGACTCTGGTCCATGTAGTGATCTCGTAGCAGGTCAATCCAATATATATATATATATATCTTCAATATATTACTTATGAATTTTATCTGTATCTTTATACATATAAACATCTCATGATTATCAAATGAAACTCATAATGGATTTAATTCATTATAAAGTAAATATCCAAACTTTATAATAAAAATGTCTCTAAATTAAAATACATGAAATGAAAATACTTAGTAATTAGCCTAGGGCACAATCACTAACACTTTGATCATAGTGTGTTTAATATGTCAAGTGAAACATGGCAAGAACATGTACTATTGTATCTCATTATGTTTCTCTTTGACATTGGAAGTGCTTTTTCATTTGATGAAATATAGGGAAAACACGACTTATTATATTACGTCGTGCTTCTCATTTGTTATGTCGTGTTTTTCAATTGTTTCTATTAAAAAAGAAGCAGACTGGAACACGACTTTTCTTATTAGGTCGACTTCTTTTTGAGCTCCAAAGCACAAACAAACACAATGGAAACATGGTATGTTGTATTTGATCGTGTTTCTTCATATGTTGATACATAGGGTGAAACACGGTCCGTGCCGTGTTCTTCATAAAAGTTAAATAAAATAAAAAAATAGAAAATGATAGTTAATGTGTTATATTAGTTAATAGATATAATTAAGCTTGAGTTTAGTGAATTCCTTAAATTTAATAAATAATTGATTAAATAAAGAAGTTAGATATAAAATGGACTTAATTAATAATCTTAAGCTCAACTCGACTAAATATTCTTCAACGAGAAAAAATGAATTAGATTGATTAAGTTTAATCAACTTGGCATAATAATTGGATTAAATGATTAATTCTAATCAATTTGGCTAGGATTAAGTTAAAATAAGCTTAATAGCTAATAATTGGTTTAGCTTAATGTATTAGGTTAAACCATAAATAACATGGGGAATATGTTGTTCCAAATGTGCGTTTGCTTGGGAAATGAGTGTTTTTGAATATAAACGCTTTGATGATGATGCTTTTGTAATAAATATTCATAAACAAAGAGAAAGAAATAATTTGACAAACAATGGAGAACTGTCTGTATCTTGTTGTGGTGATCTTCATAGCTATAGCGATGTTCTTAGTTAGTGTTTAATCAAATGGGGTTTTAATAAAAGTTTGAAATAAGTAGAAAATTCACTTAATTTCTTATATAAATTTAATTTCATGAACATATATGAATGTCTGATTTATCTTTTGAGATAACCCTGGCTTACCTTTTGTTTCTGTTTGGGTTCTGAATTAATAAGGTATGCAGTGATGTGCTTGTTATTTGTTAGGATAAGCATTCCTAATGAATTAATACTTAAAGACAGCTTAATAATTAATAAATATTGCTTGTGCATGTATCGTTTAGTTTGGTCTGGGGAGCAATAATCTTGTCCCAAGCGAGGCATGGTAATTAGGGACTTAGGCTGTAAATCCCCAAAGTTTTGCGTTCGGTTAAGTTTAAACCCTAATTGGAAGGTCAACCAGAAACCCTAAGGTCAACAAAACCCTAGTTAGACGTAACACTTTAAGTTCGACAATCCCATGATCACAACTCTAATTAAGTAAGTAAGAGATTAGTATATGGGATAATTCGTAATAACATAAGGAAGCTTAAAAAGATCAGATTAGTAAAACCACAAATCGTTTTGAAACCGAACAGATATAGCTCTTGAAAAACGTGTCATGGGGCTTGGAATAGTAAAAATACTCTGAATATACCGTTACACTCGTAAAAATTAAAGGTCTTCAAAAATATCAGTTTTATAATTTTTCGGTAAGTAAAGATAATGGATATTGTATTTATACGTGTATTTTCTTACTATCGATACTTTATTAGTCATATCTACTTTACATTACACTATTCATTACTATTCATTTATCTCTATTTTTTTTCTAACACCTACTCTTACACTCTATACACCTATTATCTTTACTTTTTACCTTTCCATAACTTTATATGACATCTACCTTACTTATTATTATATTTAATTAACAAAAATACAAAAAAAATAAACACTCTCTCCCTTCTCTCTTACAAGGCCGGCACCCCTTCCATCTCTCCCTCTCTCGTTTTTTTTTCAATTTTTCTTTTGTAAATCATACAAAATTCACTCCTCATTTTCCTATAAATACCCCTCTTCTCTTTCATTTTTTTCACACTTCATCTACCCATAAATTCTTTACCAAATCTCTCCAAATTTTTTCTCTCAAAACTCTCCACATATACTCTCAAAACTCTCCCAAAATACTTTAAAACCCACTTCTACATATACAAAACCCATTCACACATAATACTCCAAAGCCCTCTTTGGTGAAATTTTCTTTACAAATTTCTTCTTACCATGTCATGTAACTTTACATGACCATGGTGTGAGTTTCCAAAAACTAAATGTTATGGAAGCTACACTATGTTCATGTATTGTTCTTGTTCATGAATATCTATTTATATATTTATGTTGTTACTTTACCTTGCTCATATTATTATTGTTATTATATCTAACTAAGTATAATTATGAATTTACATATATATATATATATATTCTTTAGAGCATATAAGCTCACTTGCAATTTATTTACTTTCATGCAAAGCAATTTGTTTACTTCTTTCTTTGCAATTTATTTATTTTATGTTGTTTTAAGACTAGTCTCTAGTCTTAGACTTGTCCTCATCAAGTCAAAACAATTTTCTCTCTTTTATTTTTTTTCTTTTTGGGACTAGTTTACTTCTTAGTCTTGGGAGCCTTGAAGAAACTAAGACTCCCAATACTTTACTCTATTATTTATTATGTTAATTTTGGTTGTTATTATTCTCATGATCATGCATATAAAGATTGTTGTCTAAACCTTAAAGCTTCAAATATACTTTTTGCAAAAAGAGATTTTATCACCAAAGATGATTCTATATGAAATTTAGAATTTATGATTGAACGAAATTAAATTTATTCTTTTCAAAACTCTAGGTTGGACTCACTATAATCTTGAAGCTACCTTTGTTTTGAAAAGCTTTTTAATCATTTCTATACTACATTGTTTTCCAAAAAAAAGATGACTTTTGATACTAAAATATTTTCTATAAAAACATAATATAAAGGAAACCCATAAAAAGGGAATGAGAGTTTTCAAATCAAGATTTTTCAAATAAATGGTCAAAGAAAAAATTTGTATAGAAAACAATAGAAAAAGTAACACTAATATTGAAAATTTCGAAAAGAAGAAATTTATTCTTAATAAAAAGTCATTAAGGAAAATAATAGGATAAACATGAAAGAATCTTTGAAAACAAAAGAATCAAAATATTCATTTTAAAATGATTTACAAAAATGGATTTCTTGTAAACTATGGTTTTCTAAACTTTTAACTAACATTGTTTTACTCAAGAAATTTAGTTGGACAACAAACACTTGAGCATGGATGAAATATGAGATAATATATATGAAAAGGAATTTCTCAACTATATAGATAACCAAGTATTTATCAAAACAATTTTTGGATGATTTAATGTTTGAAACAAAATGCTTTTGGGATGGGAAAATTCATGGTGAATCTGATCGCCACTATTTCGGAGCCCAAATGATCTATTTTGATGAAAATAGTTTTAGAAAATGATAGATCTTTTTGAATAGGTAGAAATCGGTATATTATATGCGCAATTCCGAGTTAAAATGACCGAGTTATGGCCATTCTAAATTAGAATTATCTTTATGCGAACTTTGACGTTCTTATCACATAGTTTTGTCAAATTTCAAGAACGTTATCAGAAAATACTCATTTTTGGTATTTTCCTTGACTAGGTGATCCCGAGGAAGAATACCCGTATCTCGAGGATTATTTCGACTAAGTGGATTGTTTGAGCGACTCATCCATTTAGAAGAAGTGTCGCCATGACAACGTGAGTTTATTTTCTTAAAATGCTTTACTTGATTGTGCTTGTAATTTAGTCGCATTAGAATTAAGGAAAGATAAATAGATGTGTGTGTGAAAATTGTTGGAAAGATTCTAAGAATATTGAGACGAGAATTGATTGTAAGTAATTGTTTCTTTTAGTATAGCACTTGATATGTATGAGATTCTATGATCATCTTAAAATTGATAAAAATGATGCTATGATATCTTAAATAAATTGATTCATGCATACCACGAAGTGAGTCACATTGCATGGGGTTATTATCCTTGGGTGAAAAGGATAGTAGCACGGTCGAAAGCAACACTTAGCGGCTATGATCGAAAGCGATTGCTTGGCAACATGGAACCAAACCAATGCTTAGCGGAAATCTAAAGGCTTCGCTCAACCCAAGTAGTCTTAATATGCTTGGCAGTAATAATCGAAAGCATAACTTCAATAAAACTACTCGTTTTGAGATCACTTATCAACAAACCTCGAATGGAGGGTGTAAAACCCCAAAAATTTTTATAATGGTTTTGGAATACCAAATCGAAACCCTAAAGTTTGACCTAAGTTGAAAACAAACCTTAAACAATTTCAATCATGGGATTTCATAAGAGAATCTTCAAAAACAAAAATAGAAAGTTCAATAATCGTTCGATTCGAAAACCTGAACATGAGAAGGTCCACCTATCCGATCCCTGATATAAACCCCTCAATTTCTAGGGTAAAGTTGGATTAAACCCTAACCCTAGTCAAATCAGAGTTTTAAAAGTCAACAAAGGTTAAGACAATCAAACAATTTCAACTCCGGCAATCCCGCGTTCTCAAACCCTAAAAAACAAATTTGAGTTAATAGCTTATAAGAATTCGTAATAATATGGGGTTATATACAAATATCAGATTCGTGAATTTGAATGTCCTTCGGACTCAAACGAGATCAGTTTTCGAAAAGCGTGTCTCAGAGCTTGGAATAATAAAAATATTCTAATAACACCAAAAGACTCGTCATTAAAGAAGGATTTCAAAAATATCAGTTTTACAATTTTCGGTAACTAAAATTATCAGATATAGCTCATTTACACGTATTTTTATTACTATCAGTATTTTATTTGTCTAGTTTACTATTTATAGTACTATTTCTACTATTCATTACTATTTCACTATCTCTACTTTTTCTTATACCTATTTCTTACTACCTACATACCTATTTTCTTACACTTTTACATTTCCAATACAACTTTATTCACATCAAACCTTACACATTATTATTTTTCTTTACAAAAATTACAAAACAAATCAACTCCTCCCCCTCTACACATCAAAACCGGCGCAACTTTCTCTCTCTCCCACTCAATTATTTTTCTTTTTCAATTTATTTTATTATATCAAAAATTCACTCCAAAAATTCTATAAATACCCCATTCCTCCTTCATTTTTTCACTCATTCATTTTACATAACAAAACTCTAACAAAATTCTCTCTCAAAACCTCTCCCCGGCCATTCCCTCTCAAAACACTCTCTACCAATTACTACTCTTTAAGAAAAGTAACAAAAACACACTACCCATTCATCTCTTTTCAAATCCTTCATTAAACCTTATGTAAACTCTTACCTATATTTCTTTATCATATTCATACAACTTAGCATGAGCTTAGTGTATATTTCTTAGACTCGTATGAGTTAAAGAAGCAACAATATGTTCATGTTTTGTTTTTGTTCATGTTTATATTTTACATTATGTTATTATGTTGTTTTTTATTATTGTTATTATTATTTTTGCTCTAATCTAACTTATATATAGTATTATATATATTATGTACATATATTTCTTTAGAGCATATAAGCTCACTTGTTATTTATTTATTTTCATGCTATGCAATTTAATTATTTAATTCATGCAATTTATTAAGACTATTTTTTCTAGTCTTAGACTTGTCCATATCAAGTCGAAACAATTTTCATTTCATTTCATTTCTTTTCTTTTGGGACTAATCTATTCTTAGTCCCGGATTGCATTGATGAAGCTAAGGCTCCCAATCATGATCGGGATACCTTGATAAAGCTAAGGTTCCCAATGCTTGAACATATTTATTATGTTTATTTGCTTACAAGTATTTCTTTCTATCTTATTATGTATTATCTTTACTTTTATATTGCTACATAATCACATTCATGCATGATTAGAATGTTGTTATCTTAAACAAAAATAAAAATGGGTTCTTTCTTAATAAAGAAAAGTAAACTAGATTTCTTAACAAAGAGAATTTTCAACAAAAAGATCTAAGTTTTCTTTTTAATAAACTCTTTTCAAAGGATAAGCTAATCATAAATTCTAAAAGAAGTAGTAATGTAGATTTCTTCATAATAATAAAAGGAACTCATTTCTTTTATAAATCAAAACTTAGTACTCCATAAAGGAAGAATTTTTAGCATTGAAGGATTTTAACTCAACCATATCTTTTATAAAACTTAAATAGGTTCACCTTAGACTTCGAAAATCACATACTAAGAAAGCTTCTTCAAAACTTAATTTTTATATGTTGTTATTCTCTTTTCAAAAATTAAAAATGAAATTATTGCTAAGTTCTAATATTGAAAATTCTTTATTATGAAAGCTTTTCTTATAAACTGGTCTAAAGGAATTATTCTGCTACTTAACAAATATTGAGAATAAAACAAGTTTTTCAAACCAAGGTAAAATCAACTCACTATTTTGGAAACCAACTTAGAAAGATAAAATTTGCCAAGAACATAAAGTTTTAAAGGTACACTTATTTCCTAAAGAAGAAAAAGGATATAAAAATAAGAGGGAAACATATATTTAACACAACTCCAAATATTTAACCACATAAAAAACTTAAACGATATTTTGAGAAGCTTATTTTTCAATCACTATAAATAAAGTTGGTAGATAACTTAAAGAACCAAATTTTTGAATGAATTTACTTTTGAAAAGTGAGAAAATGAAATTAATAGCCATATTATGGTTAGTCTCCCTTAGTGATCTTGAAAAGGGAATGGAAAGATACCATAAGGGAGGAAACAAACATAATATATAGAAATTACATCCATTGCAATTTGTCTTCTATCCTAGGTTTCCCTGTACATTCATTTCAATTTTGGGCAGTAATCAAGATTCTTAAAATCCTTTCTAAATAGTAGAAAATCATTCTGACATGCATCAATTAGATTTGCATCCATTCCCAGTGCACATAGCATTTGTCGTGCCTTAAAGTAAGATGATGGCAATCTCTCATCTTGAAGCAATATACTTTTCACAAAAGAAAACCAAGCATTGAAACTCCTTACAGACTATTGGCCATCCTCCTTAATGTTCATCATCTAGATAACTATAGAGAAAAGGGAAAACTTCTTACATTCAGGATATACCTCAAGTGTTGCATCTTCAAACAAACCACTTCAATCATTGGAATCAACTTAATCACCAATTTGTTCACTCTTTGAATCATCTTTGTTGCCCTGGTAATCTTGAGCCATGTCTTCCAACATCTGATAGTCTGCATTATCCTCAAATGCTTCGTCATTGATTTGTACAATGTCATCCATGTTTACGTTTTCTATCGCATTTGACTCACCTGCGGATGCTAGGAGTTCACCATAATAGATTCATCTATTGAAACCCCAAGCCATTCCCTTACAAAAAAAGATAATGTTGGATAACTTTGATTGGGTGTCACTCTACATTTAAGCAATCATAACAAGGACAGAATATGACCAATAGATTCTCGAGCAAACTTTACTACTACTTTAAGGAATTCTCTAACTCCCTTAACATATTCATTACTTGTTTGATTATAAATATTGTGCCACGTTCTTTTTATCATTCTAAAAATTAAAGTACGTTATTTTATTTTTTTCATTTATTCATTTTTCACATTATACAACTCTTACTTACATGAAACCCTTAGAAATAATATCTTTTCATCATTTTGGAATAATGGGGAAAAAAAGTACCTTAATAAAATTTGTCAAATTGTCTAAAGCAACTAGTTTCTGCATGGACAAAGGAAAAGGCAAAAAAGAAAAGAAAAGAAAAGAAAAGCACCTCATTAAATGTCACTCATATCTCAGCATAAGAGGAGAAATAAATGATTGAAGCCAGAAGAAATGACTAGTGAGCAGCATAATCTCCTCTATTTTTGTTTGAGTACTTCAAGATCGCAAACATCAAGAACTAAGTAGACAAGGAGGCAAGACTTCTTCTTCGCTTAACATGACTACATAAATCATTGCTTTTTATTGCAGAAATTGCATAACCAAAATTACATGAATATTACAATTTAAAAGCCCTTCATTTTTCACTTTCTGCAAACTTATTGCATTTAACTAGCTCCCCAATGTACAACGAGGCAGATCTACTCTTCAACAAACACAGATGACAAAATTAAACTGCTACACGTTGTAAATTGCTAATAACCTCCTGGTGAGTACATAAATGATGTTGAAAATGCACCCAATATGACCTAATATAGTAATGATCTGACAACAATAATCCTAATAATTTTTTCTATAACTAAAAAATCAAATAGGAAAATACTAAGATGGAAAGAATCAACTGATCAAATAACTCCTTTTGTCATGAACATGGATATTGTTGGTCCTACTATTAATAAAAAAAGTAATTTTTGCCTTTTAAAAATTATTCTCCTTCCGATTTTAAATATGAGAACAATATAAACAAGTAAACAAATATAACAATTAAATTGTGGAAATTAAAAAGATATAGTATAGAAAATTAGGCAGCGATTTATAGTGGTTCTATCTTGTGTGTCAGTCCACTCTTCCAGCTCCCAGCCCGGGACCCCGTTATCCTACGGGTTTGTTGTACTATATCCAATAACTTCAAAATACAAGACAGTGCAATCCTCTTTGCTCGATTTTCATAGCTATCATCTAGCTATAATCGATCTACAAAGTCTAATATTGTAATCAAACAAACTAGAAGGCAACAACATGTTCCTTCTATCAACAAGGAAATAACAAAATCAATATTACAATAAAGAATAAAAATTGCACTAATAAGCTCGTGTAGGATTATAAGCAATAGCAGTTTCTGTTTTCTTCTTGTGGTAAGGAATGTAAACCCCCGAAAATTTTCATAATTCTTAGAAAATAATCCTAGAAGTCTAAGTATCAAAATTTAAATCACGAAAATCGACTCAAGATAAAAACCAAATTCTAGATCGAGTCAAAACACCGGAAACGAAACCTAAAAATCGAATCAAGTTAAAACTTAATTCCAAATAAGATCAAAAACGAGTTTTTTGAATCTTGAGAAAACGAGAACCCTTGAAACAAAATATAAAGTCTAACTACCGGTATAATCAACGTCCGTACGCCAATTAATCATCTACCCAATTCATAAAACGCGAATCAAAACAATAGATCCAAATACCGCTTAACAACGAAATGATAAAATCTTAAATCCTTCGAAAAAATTTTAGAATCACAAATTTTCAATTTTCACCAAAAGTCAAACTAAATCAACTCATAACCCTAGACTCGATTAAACGATCCCAAGAACTAAAAACTATTAAATAATTACAAATAAAATAAGATAAAACATAGATGTCGAGCTAAAAATATAAAACGATCAAAACTCGAAAATTATATAATCTTACGAATATCTCGACGAAACCGGAAATCAAACCGGAACCCTAAAGTCAACAAAACCTATAATGAACCTTAGTGTTTAAGATCCGACAATTCTGCGTTTTCAAACCTTAGAAAACGAAATTAAGCCAATAGCTTAAAATAGTTCGTAATAATATAGGTTAAAATAAAAATATCAGATTCGCGAATTTCGAATGTCCTTCGGACTCAAATGGGATAAGTTCTCGAAAAACGTGTCCCGAAGCTTGGAATATTAAAAATATTCCGTTCATACCAATAGACTCGTAAAAATACAGGGATTCCAAAAATATCAATTTTAAATTTTTTCGGTAGCTAAAAATTATAGATATAGCTCGATTACGCGTTTTTTATTACTACCAGTACTTTAATTATCTAGTCTATTATTCATAGTACTTTTCTACTATTCATTACTATTTCACTATCTACTTTTTCTTACACCTATGTCTTACTACCTACATACCTATTTTCTTACTTTTTATATTTCCAATACATCTTATATCAAATCATACCTTACATATTAATTATTTTTTTACAAAATTCGCTCAAAATCAACTCACTCCCCCCTAAAAGCACTAGAATCGGTGCCCCCCTCTCTCTCTTCCAACAATTTATCTTTTTTCAATTTTTTTATTACATCTAAAATTCACTCCAAAAATTCTATAAATACCCCCTTCCTCTTTCACTCTTTCACACAATTCATTCTACTACCAAAACTCTCTCAAATTCACTACACAAACTCTCTCCGTAAACTTTTCCTCTACCAAAACTCTCTTTCACCAAATACTCACAAGAATTTCCCTTTATACAATACAACTACCATTTCTCCATAACCACATAACCATACATTCACTACCATCTTTACACCATAAAAATACCTTAGGTAAAAATTTCTTTCAACCATTTAATTATCCATGTCATGTAACTTAGCATGACTATGGTGTTGTTTTGAAACTCATATGAGTAGTAAAAGTAACAACATTTTTATGTTTTGTTCTTGTACATAAGCTTTCTATTTTAATATGTTGTTATTATTATTGTTATTATTTGCTTCTAATCTAACTTATATATATAGTATTATGTATATATATTTAGAGCATATAAGCTCATTTGTTATTTATTTACTTTCAAGTTATGCCATTTACTTATTTCATGTTGTTATTAAGACTAGTCTTTCTAGTCTTAGACTTGTCCATATCAAGTCAAAACAATCTTTTATTTATTTTCTTTAATCTTTCGGGACTAATCCGTTCTTAGTCCCGGGATGCCTTGATGAAGTTAAGGCTCCAATACTTGACCGGGATACCTTTATGAAGTTAAGGTTCTCAATACTTGATATTTTATTTTCTTGCTTATTATTTGTTTCTAGTATTTTCTTATGTTCTTATTATTTTATATGCTTATGATACTTGCATCTATATAATGTTAATGTCTCAACTAATCTAAAAGTAGAATTTCATTTTATTAAAGGAACTCAAAACTAGATTTTTGATTATGTAATTTATCATAAAATCATAGAGTTATTATCAACAACATAAAAATAGAGTTTTCTCAACGTTTTCGTAAATAAATTACCAAGGAAACATAAGAAATAAATATTTTCTTGTATATTATGGTAACCTAAGTTTTAGTAAAATAGTTTGTTAATATTAAAAGCTTTACAAAAGCTTAACATTTAAACTCTTTTAACTTCATAGCAAAACTAAGGAAACAAACTAGTTTTCAAAGTTAAGATAAAAATCAACCCATAAAGTTAAAACCCGCTTAAGAAAACAATGATTTTCAAGTTCCTAAAAGAGAAACTATTTTCAAAGAATATCAATAAAAATTAAAAACAAATGATTTTTATCAAATAAAGATGACTCTTTTCAAAAGAAATAAAAAAACAAGTTTTAGAAAGCAAAAACTTATTTTTAGAAATAAATATACAAGACAAGATTCATTTTCTAAAATCATCCTAAATACAAAATTATGATAAGGTTTTCATCAACTTAATATACTTTTGATAAGTTAATCTTTAATCACTAGGAGTAAAATTTATGCAAGACTAAAGGTTAAAGGAAAATTTAACTTGTTTTGGAAAAAGGAATGAAGAAAATAAAATAATAATATATTCAAATTGTAACAACCTATGAAAATATAAAGTTCCTTCAAAAGACTTGAAGCAAAATTATCGAAGTTAAAGTTTTAATAAATCAAAATGAATTGTTTTATGAAATAAATTGTTGAGACACTACTATTAGAAATCTTGCATATAAAGTGAGCTTATCGATATACTCAAAGGATTTATCAAATTATATATACATTTATATATATCTATATGTTTACTAAAGGATTTTTGAATGAAGTTGAGTTAGAAAATGGATTTGTAAAAGTTTAGAAAAAAAATTCATTTTAAATATGTACCCAATGTTTTCAGAACCCAAATGACCTTATATGACAAAGATGACCTTAGAAATGGATAGATTTTTCGAATCGGTGGAAAACGGTATAGTATATGCGAAATTCCGAGTTAAAATGAGCAAGTTATTGCCATTTTAAGTTGGAATTTCCTCTTATACGATTTTATAGCGATTTTAAGAAAAATTTAGAATCTCCAATAATAGAAATTTCATGAGAGACTTATCGGGTATTTCTTTTGTCTAGGTGACGAAAGATACAAGATTACCCTACCCGAGGATTACTATGACTAAGAAGATCGCAAAATGGATGAGTGAGTTATTTCCTAATTTCGTTACCTTACTTGTGCTTGTAAAGTAGTAGGATTAGTATACTAAGAAAAGATAAAAATAGATATATTTGGGGAATTCGAGATTATGTGTATATACGTGATTCTATGTTTATGCGTGAAATGAGAATTAAGAATATCACAACTTCAAAGTATTTGTTTAAATAATTTTGTTGCTTACTTGTATGCTTGTTTATTGTTTGCTAAATTGATTGATCGCCCCTAATAAACCTTATTAAGGTTTGGGTTAAGAAAAATAAAACGCTCACGCATAGCATCCATCGAGTCACATCTATTTCGGAAGGCTGCTACTCCTACGCGTAGAGTTAGATTAGCTGTGATCATGCGGTGCTATGGGCCATGCTCCTTCCTGGAGAATCTAAATTGCTCGAGAAAGGCGACTCTAGGTTCGGAGCTGAGCCAACCGAACGCTGTGGGTGAAGACCTGGGGACTAGCAGTAGAAGGTCGAGGACCTTCAACCCCGATTCCCTAAACTTTGATACGGAGGGGTAAAGCCGTTCTATATATGGTTTCCGGATAACTATATATATATATATATATATATTTGTGTAATCATGTGATTGTTGCATTGTATGCATAGCATATGTGTGAAAATATAAATAAACTTGTTTGAATATACGGTGCGAATGAAAAGGAATATCTCACTAAGCTAGTTGTAGCTTATACCCTATAGATTTTATTGAAACAGGTATACCCGTGGCTTAAATTGAGGATCATGACAATAAGGAAGTCATGGAAGGATGATTAAGCTTCTATGAAGGAAAATGAAATCATAAGATGAAGTAATTTTGTAAGGTTTTTTATATGTAATGACCTATATGATTAGTGATGTATATTTATTTGAAGATAATAGAGGGATATGCTCCTAAGAATTGAAATGTAATATGTATGTTTTATGATAAGTATTCTCTTTTCCTTATTACTTATTTATTATCAATATAAATTGCGCTACTCCGATGCGTTCCCTTGGTTGTGATGTACGCCTTGTACATGATATAGAAGCCTTTGCGTGACTAAGGTAGTCATTCTTAGGCTTTAGTATTATGTACAGCGGACTGCCACGTTTAGCGTAACCATCGAGGCGTGACAAGGAAGGTGTTCTTTTCTTTGATCACAAGGTTTTGTGAAACCTTTTGTGTTGGTAAAGTAAGTATTCTTTTTCTTCTTTCTCTATCTCTCTTTTCTTTTTCTGTAGTAGAGTGTTTCTCGGTATCGTATTTCTTCCAGAGGAGGAGTCTTCTTTCTATCTCTCTTTTCTTTTTCTGTAGCAGTGTTTCTTAGTATTATTTCTTCCAGAGGAGAGAAAGAGATCAGTTTCAAAGACTAAAAGGAGAAATAGCAAAGTTTCGTGTCTTTCTGTATAAGGTTCTGTATTTTCTTGGTGAAAGAGAAAGTTTTTGTTTACAATGTGAATAGTATCAATTGTGTTCCTTCCTCCTTTTCACAGTAGGTGTAAGTCTCTCTATTTTCTTTTCAAAGCAACGTAAGTATATCAGCCTCTCTATTTTTCTTCTTCCTTGGCTTCTGTAAAAATACTCTCTCTAACATTCAAAAAGCTATTGGAAGATGGATAAACTTTCGCAATAATTTCGGTTAAAAATATGATGTTCTTATACCTTTTTTAAATTCAAATTATGTCATGATCTTCAAAACTGGTTGCAAGTTGTGGATAGACTTTTTTTGTATTTCTCCGATAAAATCTTGTGAGCCTTATCCTTTTTCAAATTCAAATTCTATAATGGAAGGATGATGATAAGCTTTGCCTGATTTTTGTAAAAAATCTGGTTGATATTTGTTGTTGTTGTTCATCGTGATCTTCTTTCCCATCTTATCTAAGATAACGTTTATATTCTTTTTAATCTTTTAGGAAAAATACCATTGTCACGCCCCGAAGGGTATCCTAAACATGGTAGTCCGCCATATACAATATTAAATCCTAGGAATGACCGCCTCAGTCACACAAAGGCTTCCATACTATGTACAAGGCATCTAACACATGGAGTAGACATCGAGTGATGATACATTTTATATTGATACAACTTGAGTAATAATGTAAAGGAAACACAATTCACTATACTTCAAATATAAATCACTATACTTCAATTTCAATTCATCAAAAGGTTTCATTACATAGAACTATTACAAAGCAATTCACAAAACCTAGCTATATCTTCAAGCATTTTTACTTCCTGCCAAAATCCCGAAGTTACATTCGGCTCCAACCGTCTCGGTCCCCAAGTAACATTCTTGAAATAACCTATTCATTCAAACATCTAATGAGGTATAAGCTACACTAGCTTAGTGAGAGTTCCCTTAATTTCGTATCATGACAAGCAAGTAATAATTCATCCATATGCTATGCATAAACAAACACATGAGCAGACAAGCATATAACTTTCCAGTAGCCATATGTGAATGGATTTACGCCCTCCATTCAGGTTAGGATGGTCCATAAGACATACAACCATAATTCCAATCTAGAGGCGGATGGTCCATAAGTCATGCAACCATAATCCCAATCTCTTTCTCTTAGTTATACAATCTCTGTTGTTTTATTGTAGTAGTTTTATGTGCCTACCCCACATCCGTTAACTTAAGCGATCTCGCATTCTTAATGTTAATAAGGCTCCATTGCCTTTCGCTAATATACTTTTATCCCACCAAAGGAATATTAGCTAATGCAATGTGACTCAGTACGTGATATGCATGTACAGTTTATTCATATAATTATGGCATGTTAATTATGTAGGTTAAGAGCGATCATAGAGAATTTCAAACAATTCAAGTCTATGCTAACTCATACAATGATTTCACAACAAGTCTCACCCTCAATATACTTATCATTCATTCAAACAAGATTATATCACAACTCATCACAATTTTATGTTTTCCTAATTCTAATGTAACTAGCTACAAGCACAATCAAAGTAAAAAAATAAGAGGAAAACTTACTCGGCCATTGGATCACCGGTCTCTTAGTAAAAATAATCCGGTGGTATGGAATCGTCGATTTTGGGGTCACCTAAAAAGGAAGAAATACCCTAATAAGTATTTCAACTCAAAACTAATTTATTCTATCTCATACAAACTATCAAATTCATAATTCTCGTTCTAAGCGAGAATTCCAACTTAAAACGGCCATAACTTGGTCGTTTTAACTGGGAATTTAGCAAATTATATACCGATTTCTATATACTTCAAAATATATATCTAACTCTAATATCATTTTTAAGTTTTGAAAACTTTGAAGCTTCGAAAAGGTCTGATCAGTTTTGATCAGTAGCGAAATTCAATTTCGAAAAGTAGTTTGTGAATGTTTGTAAGGTTTCTACTATCCAAAGCAAGTATACATGCAATATGAACAAGTTACTAACATAAATGATATGTCATGAGATATATATAATATATATATATATACATGTTCTTGATGATATTGAATAAAATAAATTTTTAGAAAACTTTTTTGTTATAAGACTTTATTAAAAATTAACTTAGAAAGGCAAATCTTGTATTCTTGACAATTCCTACTGGTTTTTAGAAAAATTCCTTGATAAAATCTATTTATTTTTGTTAAAATTAAGCCTTCATTATGTATATTCCCTAAGGCCTTTGTTTTTCAATAAAAACTCCCATTTTGCACTTTGTAAACATGTTTTTAAAATTGGTTCATCCCAAAATCCGAATTTTGTAAAAATTGTTTTTATGGTGATTCCTTTAAGTAAAAATCATTTGATACTTAGAAAATTAAGGCTTAACCATACCTAGCCACTAAAGACTTCATTTCTTTACTAAAACTTCTAATTTAAGTTTGAAAATTAGTAGTTTTCATACCATTACTCCATTATTATGAATTTCTTAAAATGACAAACAACTTAAATTTTCCTACTTTATTTCTACTCCTTGTTCTACATATTTTTCTTAGCAAATCCCATCTTAATTTATAAAAATCATTACTTGATGATACCTATGACCTAAACTCTTCGTTTTTCATATAAAACACAAGTTTTTGAGTTGATAAATGGGTTTTTCAGGCATGGTTTTGAAACCATCCGAATTTAAAAAATTTGGATAAAACTCAAATTTCATATTTTGTAATCTCTTCCTATTTTTTAGAATCTCTACTAGTAGATCTACCATTTACTTATCAAAAACATCTCCTATTGATACCTATTCCATAAGCCTTCCATTTTCTAAACAAAACTTTCATTTTGGTGTTGAAAAATGGGTTTTCAAAATTGGTCTTGGTTGAGGTCCGAATTTACTAAATTTATTTTTAGACATATCTTTTGATAAAATTCATTTAAGCTTAGGAAAAATCATCCTTTACTTGTCCTATCTTAAGATCCTTCCATTTCTTAAATAAAAACTTTATTTTTGAGTTGAAAAACATGTTTTTAAACTATGCCTTGGCCTAAATCTGAAAATGAGATTTTTATTTTGAAAATAACTTTTGAACATCACCTTTGATTCTTGTAAAAAGAAGTCTTGATGATATACATCCACTAAACCTTCATTTTCTCAACTGAAACTTCCATTTTGAGACTTGGAAGAGGGTTTTTAAAAATGGGTCTTGCCTAAATACGAATTTCAGTATTTTTATTCAAGTTCAAAACCGAGATCTACACTTTCTATGATCATAAATATAAAAGAAATTCATGGTAGTAAACTATAAACTCATAGATCTAAACTTTACTCCTCAAAATCATTCATTTATGATATATATTCCTTAAGCCTTTCATTTTAAATGAAAAATATATATTTTGAAGTTGAAAAATAGCTTTTCTAATATGGTTCCCTTTTTATCCGAATTTTCAAAAATGATTTTTATTGAAACTAAAATAGATCTTGAGCTTTCTAAAACTTTGCTACTATCATCAAACTATTACAAGTTATTTAAGAAAATAAATCAAAAGTGTAATGCATTTATGAACCTAAAACAACTAGATCTAGTTACTAGTTATAAATGCATGAACACTAAAATAGTTATGTAAATGGTGAATATATGCATAAATCATTAGCAATAACAAAATAATAACTCATATAACAAGATCTAAAACGTAAACAAAATCAAAGCTACAAAAAAAGTTAGATCTATAAAATATAACTACTTTTAGCAAAAAAATAATAATGATACAAGAAAATAATCATGGATAAGAGGAGTGTTTCATTTTGGCATCATCATCCTTAGCTTTTAAGCTTATGGAAGGTCATTTGATGCATGAAACTTTCACTATACTTTACCTATATCATCTATAGAAGCTTAAGAAGAAGGTTTACTCAAAGGATCTTCAAGAATGGAGTGTGGAAGCAAGATTTAGAGATGGGGGCAGCTTGTATCCCTTGCAAGAATAAGGCTAAGAAAGTGATAAAGAGAGGAAAAATAGAGAATAAATGGTATAGGGTTTCAAAGAAGGAAAGAGTGTAAATAAGAGGAATTAAATGGAGAGAGGAGTGTATTAATTGAAAGAAAAAAAAATAAAACAATGGCAGCAAATGGAGGGGGGCTGCACGTGAAATGCAAGGGGGAGAGAGGGGGTTTAGTTAGTTTGTAACTTAAAATTTTGAAAGTGTAACTTATGTTACTAAATGTGCTAACTAAAAGAGACTTTAATTCATTAAATAAATCATTAAAACAAAAAAAGAGGCTATTATTAGGAGTATGGTCAGCTGCCATTTGTGGGGAAATGGAGTGTAGAATGAGTAAAAAAAAACTTGATTAATGTGTAGAAGTGACAATTGAAGTGTACTTGAAATATGGGTTGAAAAAGTACTTTTTATTAAGAAAATATAAAAAATAAAATTAAGAAAAATATCTTTAAATGAGTGGCATAAATTTCATAAATAAAATTAAATAATTATTTGAATTATTTTAGTATTTCAATAAATATGTTACCGGTATGATCAAAATACGCAAATATAAACTATAATTGATATTTTTATAACTCGAAAAATTCTAAAAAAATTATTTTATGAAATAAAAATATTTTTCAAATAATTTTCAATTATTAAATTAATTTTTTTTTTAGTATCGGGTCTTAAACAGACATTGATCCTGTAAAAACCCGAAACGAACTAAATTTTGGAAAAATAGAATTTTCTATAATATATAAAATATTTATCTAAAAATATAAGGATTTATAAAAATAATAAAATTGTATAATGAATAGTACCAAAAGACTGGTTAACTACCGATAGTAATGAAATATGAATATAATTACCAAAATTAGTTATTTCTAGTTATCGAAGAATAATAAAACTGATATTTTAAAAATCCTTATGAAAATACGAGTCTAACGGTACTAATGATATATTTTGATATCTCGAGCCCTGTGACACGCTTTTCAAAGTCTATATCCGAACGGGTTCAAAATAGGTCAAAAATTTACCAATCTGATATTTTTAAGCGACCTTATATTACTACGAGCTATTCTACACACTTAAACTACACCTCGGTCCCTAGGGTTAAGGGTGCGAGATTGCCGGACTTAAACTACTGTATTCCACTTGGGGTTTCCAGGTGATTTTCTGGTTTAGATCTTTGCCAATTTGGAAACTGATATTTTATGTTTATACAACATATTTAATTTAAGAAATTTATTTTAAATTTCATTTTTGTAAGTATTTAATATCTCCTAACGTTTTCGGAATTATTAAATTGGGTTTCATTTCCGAAGGTTAATCATTATTTACTTTTTAATAATTTATTTTTGGGCTCTATATTACCTGATTTTATAAGTCAGAGTTACGTATAGAATTTGTGGTAAGTAGTGGTTTTGAATTTGAAGACTGTTGAGTTTTTATTTTATTTTTAAGGATTCTTATTTTTCTCAAGATTAAGAAATCTCTGGATTTGTTCGTGATTTAGGACTAGTTGAAGTTTGGTTTTAATTTGAAGTCATTTTTAGGGTTTATTTTCGAAGTTCATTTTGGAATTATTTACTGAAATTTTCCGGGGCTTACACCCATGAAAATAGATGTCTTGGACATTGTAGATACTAATAAATCACTTGTCTTGAAGGAGAAAAACGTGTATATTCTGTCCAAATAAGGTCTGGTACTGTTCATGAAGATTTCCATCGTTGAAGACGTTGATGAGAGCAACATTGATGAAAACATTAAATCCCCTTGGATTAAACTAACTTAAGTGGAACAAATGAATATCATCCAAATAAACTCATTTACTCAGAGCTAAGTCTTCAAGATTCATTTTTGTACTGAACTGGAATGATTTGTATCAAGTTAGAGAATATGAACAGTGAAATCATGTGATATAGAGCTGCTGTCAAACATGCAATGAAAGGTTCTATAAAAGGTTATGGATTTCTAGAAAAAATTCTTTATCCTTAAAGCAACATTCTGGATAACATTCTAGATTTCTGATACGCTTCATCATTTTTCTTTTTTCTCTTTAATCTTGATACTACACACTTAATAAACTTATTAGTAATCATTTTTACTTTTTTATTATCATCAAAACTATTTTAAGATAATCTAACAGATATGCTGCAATAAACCAGGTTCGTATAGCTTGATATAGTAACTTATTTGTCTCAGCCAGACTAAGCACAGTTAGTTGCTTAAGTTTGAGGTCTTGATCAGGCACCAATTGAGGAAACCGGCCAACATTACCTGTAAAAAAAAGTTCCTTCTCAATTCAACATTCACATAATGTGTTGTATGACAAAATATTAAGCGTACAAGTATGGTATGTGCACAGAGCCTATGAGAAACAAAAGTAGAATCAAAAGATAATCATTAGCATAAGGACCTTAAAAAGAAATGGCACTGGTACAAAATATTGTCTACGGGGCTCGTGTAAATGCTATCACATCCTTGTATATCGGTAATAAATAAAGCAAGCTCATTTTTGTCTAAAGCACCAAAAATGCTGTACACATTTTCGTCCAAATTATTACACGCCTTAGTGCTTTTGCACTTGTGGCAAAGTGAGATTTGAGGTCAATATTTAACAATGCATTTACTGGAGCAGAGCAGCGACTTGCTTCTTATATCAAAAAAAGAGGATAACCCTTATAAACGCTTAATTTTATTCTGAATATTATATTTTTAAATTTGCACTGGTCAAGGCAAGAATCTAAAGATACATGCATGCATCTAACTTTGTCATACTTAAATTATATATTCTGTTTTAAATATACAAAGAATAACCATTATTCTTTAAAATTTAAATGTATGATATATGTCGTGTATCAAAGTGAACAACAGCAACTATATTTATACCGTCTATATTTTGATTACTTTTGAAAAATCCTAAGCTTTCACAAAATTTCAAAATAATTTCCGTTTCATGAACGAGTTCTCATGTGTCATAACTAACTAGGATCCCGGATGTGAAATTCAATGTTTCATATATCAACATTAAAGACACTTTTTGTGAATTGGAGGAACTTCATGATCAAATTGGGCTTAGTGGTTGAACTTGTTGATACACGGGTAGGGCAGAGAAAATGAGGAAGCTCATATCGGTAGTTAATCGAAGATATATAAATTGTGAAAATCATAACAAAGCTTCTCCCTTGATATTTTAACCAACACTCACATATTATTCTTCATAAATTTTGACTACCAGTCCAATCAATTTTTCAAACTTAACTGCACCAAGACCATGGCATTTTCACTTGCCAGATTAATACGTTGCAATCATTACATTTTTCAATCTCAAGCTTGGCCATTCTTTCACGAACTCTCAAGAATCTCTGATTTTTCAACTTTGCTTTGATTTGACATTGATTTATTAGCTTATGTTCTGGTTTGGATTATTTAGATCAAATCCCAAACTATACAAATATAAGAAAAACAACAAGTAAAGAGAGAAGAAATACACACAGATTTTATGTTCAATCCTCCAATTTGAGGATAACTGTCTGTTTTATTCTCTTTGAGTTACTCCTTATAATCAATATTAAAACTCCACTTCATTATATAATTTATTTCTACCTTTTCTTTTTATCCTCATCAAATTTAGGAATACTAGTTCGGTTAGGTATCCATCAATATCAATGATAGCAGTCATTTTCCAAAGGACTCAACTGTAAGTCATTTTCTAAAGGTCTCGACTATCTTATTTTCTTAACGATTATTTCATGAATAAAGTTGGTAATTTTGAAAAAATATCTTCAATCTAGTGGCGTTCCTTTCTTGGAGTTTCAGATTTGGTGTGGGTTATCTTTGCAATTGGGAAAGCAGTAGCTAGTAAAAAAATTAATGAGTGTGTGCCAATGCTATCATTAGAAAGACAAAGTATTAATAATATTAATTACTAACTAACAAATCACAAGACCATTGATATAAAATACAGAATTTTTATATAGTTGAAAAAGCTAAATATTTATTCTTATATGTGAGTATTAGAGTTCCTCTCAAACAAATTATACAAAGGCAGCCATGTTTAAGGCAATGTCTGTCTTTTTGTAAAATAGAAAAGCCTAAAAAAATCCTCATATTAAAATACATTTTATTCTAAAAATTTCACCTTCATGGTGTTAAAAAGATTCCACCTTTAACTGCATTACCGTGGATTCACAAATCAAAATGTGAAAATAAACCACAGAGAGATAACCTACACATAACCTAAAAAGAATACCTTTGAATCAACTATATATTCAAATATGTAAATTTTTTACTTTTTTATAATGAATTTTTATATTATCCACTATGATTTTAAGAGTTTTCACCATCATCATGCTCAATCAAGCTTATACTACCTATGGAAAGATTTACCAATGACGTTGAGATAAGATGGACTCTAGTGTGATTGCAATAGGCAATTACGCTCAATACTTATAATTTTCGAAGAAAATTAAGTCCCCACAAACATGCAAGTTCTACACAGATGAACCCATGCAATCATAACAACAAAAACCCAATAATGCATAAGTTTAGAAACAATTAAAAGGATATGTGTTACAACTCAGGTACGGACTAGACAACATCCTGCTTGGATCAAAGACTATATAGTGGAGTAGATGTATGTAACAAATGTAAAAGAAACATAGTTGTCATGAGCTATACTGACGTGAGCTTGAGGAGATTGAACCTTGATTCTTTTTTTAGGATTTTCAAGAATATGAAAAGGACAATAAAAATAAAAGGGTATGGATAAAATTGTTGTTCAATAGGTTTCATGAAAAATAAAATTAAACTAGTTTGCAATTAGCTTATAAAACGATAGAATCCACACTCTATAAAATAATCAAGATGTTAAAAGAATCACAAGATTCAATTAATAGGGTTTGCTACAATTCTATATAACATAAGAATTGATAAGAACTCGAGAATAAAGAGAATTCAAAACTCTCAATACTTAGAAGGATTCACACACAAAAACTATCCTCAAAATCTCAAAAAATATCCAATGACTTGCTTAAACTAATGTTTACATCCTAATGGGTTTATAGACCAAAACAAGGAAACTCAAAAGACAAAATAAAAAATAAATAAATAAAAGCTTCCATCGAAGAAAGATTGGCTATAAGCTGGCAGCTTTTAGTCTTACGCTGGCAGCCCACATTATTCATGCTAGTAGCCTTAAAGATGACTTTAATAATATCTATTCTAATCATGTTGAACCTGGTTAAAAGCTAGTGGCCTAAGTCGTAACGTCAGCAGCCTATGTTGCCAGTGTATAGGTCTACAACTTCCACTCTTATTCTTTCTTCCTTCTGTTTTCCTCTCTGAAAACTTCAGGCTTGCTTATTCCTATCATTACCCCTGAATATAAGAAGATTCGCCCTCGAATCTTGATCCTTCTTCAATCTCTAAATTTTCGGAGTTAGATTTGAAGTTGTCATCCAGCTAGTCCATGTAACAAACTCCTCAATCCTTTAATTTTCTTAATATGCATCATCTTTGCTTGTTGCACCTCTACAGGACTCATAGGTAGTAGCTTGTATGTTTTGTCCCCTTGCCGAATAGTATATTCGTTCTTGTACCCATCAAAGATAGCTCTAAAATCATACTACCAAGGTCTTCTAAGGATCAAGTGTTTTGCATCCATAGGTACTACATCACATAAGAGTTCATCAGTATAATCACCAATAGAAAGAGGTACACGAACCCATTTACGCACATGAATAGCTCCCTGATGACTACGCCAGTGAAGAGTATATGGACTTGGATGTTGCTCCACCTGTAATCCTAGTTTAGAAACCAATCCAGCATAAATATCATTGGTATAGCTGCCACTATTAATTACAGTCAAACAAGATTTTCCCTGTACCAAACTCTAAACATAGAATAAATTAATTTGCTGATCTAGAATCACATTCTCTTGCTCAAGTACTACATCTTAGGAACCTAAATGAACATTTGCCATGTCATTCTCTTCTTCCTCACTATTCTTTTGTTTTTCTTCCCCACTCTTAACCTGATTCTCCTTCATGATCATTACTTTCTTATTAGGACACTGAGAAGCGATGTGGCCATGTCCCAAACATTTGAAACATTTAATATCCTAGCTCCTTCGTTGTTGTGTTTGATCAGGTGCTTTGTCATCCACCACTTTTCCCCTATTCTTCTCTTTATCATCCTCTTTCTTCTCCTCCTCATTTGATCTACTATAGTGATGTGATTTCCGAGACCGAATATGTTAATGCCTTCCAACTCTACTAGCCTACTTAATTACATCCTCTAAAGTCTGATAGTGCTAGCGCTCTACCATACTTGCAATATCCATCTTTAAACCGTTAACGAACCGACCTATAGATTCATATGAAGATTCTCTAACGTCATATCTTGCCATCAAAGTTTCAAACTCCTTCATATATTCTTCTATACTCCGCTTTCCCTACCTCAACGACTGTAACTCCATCAGCATCTCCTGTTTGTAATAATCTAGCACAAATATATGTGTCATCAATCTTTTCATTAAAGCCCCTAATCGCATATTTCTTCATTAGCTCTTCGTCTCTTAACATGTAACTTATCCCACCATAAATTAGCGTAATCAAAAAATGCCAGCGACACCATTTTCACTTTCATGCGCTCATCCCATTCATAGCAGTCAAACACCTTCTCCACTCATGGCACCCAATCTTGAAATTCCTCTGGTTTATTGCTACCAGTGAGAGTTGAAATTTTAGCTTAATCTTATCAATTCCCTTGCGCTTATCATCTCTATTTCCCCGCCTCCTAATCCTTTCATTATTCCCATTAGATTTACCATTCAAATGTCTCTTATGACTAGATCCACTATGGCTCCTTCTATCTCCAACTTCTAATCTCTTTAGAATTCTTTTCATGTCTTCTTGCATCCAATTAAACCTGATTTGCAACTATGTAAATTCCTGCCTAGTCACAACATCTTCTTCACCACCATTGTTGTTATTATTTCTTCTAGCCCTAGCATTATTGCTACTCACGCTATTACTACCATCAAACGACATCATTTCAGCCAGACAATAGCAACAACACAACAAAAATTCAACAATAACTTACAAAATAAAATCAACCCAACAAACTTGGAAAAATTGGGGTAAACAACAAACTCCGCAATAACCTTACTTTGATACCAAATCTAATACGACCTTGGGGGGGTTGAACATTGATCTTCTTTTTAGTGTTTTCAAGAATATGAAAGGACAATGAAAATAAGAGGGTATGGATAAAATTATTATTCGATAGGTTCTACGAACAATAAAATTGAACTAGTTTGCAATTAGCTTATAGAACGATAGGATCCATGCTCTATAAAATAATCAAGAAGTTAAAAGAATCACAAGATTCAATTAACAGGGTTCGACACAATTTTATATAACATAATAATTGATAAGAACTTAGAAATAAAGAGAATTCAAAAAAAGGATTCACACACAAAAAGTGTCCTCAAAATCTTAAAATATATCCAAAAGCTTTCCTAAACTGATGTTTACATCCAAATGGTTCATAGACCAAAACAAGGAAACTCAAAAGACAAAAAAAAAAAAAAAAAAATCGTCCAAGAAAGGACGACTATAAGGTAGCAGCATTTAGTCCTATGTTGGTGGCCTACATTATATATGCTGACGGCCTTGGAGACAGCTTTAATAATTTCGATTCTAATCATTTTGAACGCTAGTTAAAAGCTAGTGGCCTAAGCTGCAATGCCGACAGCGTACAGTTGAAGGCCAGCAGCCTATATTGCTAGAGTACAAGTCAGCAACTTCTACTATTGTTTTTTTTCTTCCTGTTTTCCTTTTCGATGACTTCAGGCCTGCTAATTCCTATCATGTACAAATTTGAAATTCAAATTACAAATATGATGTATAAATACTACTATAAGAAGAAAATAACAAGAGACAAAGGGGTATCAGTTGTATACCCTAAGAAAGTATTGTGCAGGACTTATGGAGGCTCAAATATCTAGTATGATTACCTACAAAATCAAATTAAGGTTTCACTCATAACAATACATAAAGAGAGAAAAGAGAGAGGAAGTGTTACCTAAAGTGCCATTAGAGTTTTTATGCTTAGGGTTTTATTTGAGAGCAATTGTGGGCTAAGCCGTGTTTGATAGAGCATGCTTAACAATTGATGGTCTTGTTGAGAGTCGAACTCCATTAGAGAAAAGCTTCATTCTTGAACTCCAATGGATCCTGCAACAAATGACACTAAAGAGACAGAAGATTGAGATTTCATCAAATCCACAATGTTTACTATTCAAGAAAGTTTGAGATAATTGAATGCAAGATTGGATAGAATTGAAATGAATTAGAATCTTTATAGCAATAATCATAGTAATCATCATGATCATGATTGATCATCATCAAGATTTGAATCTACTCGTTCCAAAGATGTACAAGATGCATATAGGATTACAAGGGAAGGCAAGTTAGAGAATCTAAGGCAAATAAATTATGCTTTTTAAGACATTAGTTAGATAAAGGAACCAGAATCCAAATACATAGAAACTAAATCTGATCTAACAAGAGATGACATTCTGGTTAGCGATGATTCAATGTTAGAGGTCTATAAGCAACACAAAGATGTTAGGGATAGGATGTTACCATCTAGTTTAAGTAAGGATACACTAGTTGTTATTCATGGTGATATTCAACATTACCTCACAGAAACTACAACTTTGGTGTTAGAGGAATCAAAGGAGAAGGTTGAGCTTTTTCGACATATCATACTTAGATTTCAAAAGCAGATGATTATACATGATTTAAATAAGCTAGCTCAGGAGGATTTTCTTCATGAAGACATGATTACTATCATCAATTTTACACTCAAGCATCAATTAGGCAACCATTATTTCTTAGGTATTGTCCTCTTATCATTTCAGCTATCAAGACACAAGATTCGGGTTTGGGATGGGACTTAGACATTTAGTCTAACGATCAAATGTGTATGCATTACAATAACTCATAGCAATAAAGAATTTTTTTTTTTTTTTTTTTTTTTTGTGGCTTAGCTAGTTTCAATAATACCATGACATTTAGTTCAGCAAAAGACTTGTTCAATAATAGAACATCATACTTATTAGTACCTACTACCAACATTCTTAGGGAATGGGCAGCTGGTATTCTATTTTCAAAATTAATTCTAGACCATCACTGCCACATACGAGGATTTTTTTCCACTACCCATTGAACATTAAATCAAGGGTTTAGTTTCATCGATCATCCACTTGGATTATAACAAATTAGCTACGAGTGCCTCCATCTATTGTGGGTATACATGTTGACATAGTATAGGAGTAGCCTAAGTAAAGCCTAATGGCGAGAGTAACAGTAGTTCCAAGTTAGGGGTTGTACAAATTTCAACCTTAAGGACAAGGTTGCTTTTCTAGTAGCAAAGACTACTATCACAACTCAAGTATAGACTAAACAACGTCCTGCTTGGATGGAAGGCTACATAGTAGAGTAGATGCAAGTAACAAAACATAATATAAACATAGCTATCATGAGCTGTATGAATTTGAAATTTAAACTACAAATCTAATGTATAGGTACTGATATGAAAAGAAAATAACAAAAGACAAAGGGGTATCAGTTGTACACCCTAAGAAATTATTGTGTTGGAGCTTGTGGAGGCTTGAATATCCACTTTGGTGACCTACAAAATCAAATTAAGGTTTCATTCATAGTAATACACAAAGAGAGAAAAGAAAGAGGAAGTATTACATAAAGTGCCATTAGAGTTGTTGTGCTTAAGGTTTTGTTTGAGAGCAATTGTAGGTTGGGTTGTATTTGCTAAAGCAAACTTAGCAGTACAATGATAGAAGAATAGAAATAAATGGGCATACCTTGACAATATTTACAATCAAAATTCTCAATGCATTGTATCTAGAAAAAAAATACACATATACATACATAAATTCATCAATTTTCCAAAAAGATAAAAGTTTAAAAACTCAGTTCAGTGACAAAGGCTTGAGAAGAAATACATTACATGAGCAAAGATGAATAGCTAGAGTAGGAAGGGAACGAAGAGTAAATAAAAACCAAAAAAAGAGATGGTAGAGACAAAGTGGGAGGAGAGAGTGAGAGAGTACGGGAAGAGAGGGAAAGTAAAATAAAAATGAGAGGGCTTTTTTTTTTTTTTTTTTTTTACGTAAAATAGAGGATGTAGGAACAACTAAAATTAAACTATCAATGAAACTGAATAGACAGACATAGAATTTTACAGTACACTTTCTCACACAAGAGGCTTGTTAGAGTACCTCTAATTTTTTATTCAAAATCTCACACACGTATATATTGCATTACAAAATGAAGGACATAAGTCCTTTTATAGTACATAAGAGGCTGTTAAAAAAACAAAGTTCCAGCTGATAGAAGAAAGGGAAAAAAAAAAGAAGAAGTAACTATCCTTTGAAAGTAAAAAAATTGACAGCACATTCCTTGGTAAAATTGATAAAAGTGTAGCTGTCCAATGCTTCATTAATTAAGCTTGGTTTATGTTCCCAGCATTCTCCCTCAAACCAAGCTTTTCATAAATTCACCATTCCAAGCATCTTCTTTTGCCTAATGAGTGCATCAACTTTGAGTGCTTTTGTGATAATGTTAGCCATTTGGTTTTCAAAAGAAAAATATTTAATCATAATCTCCTTATCTTGTACCAAGTCTCGAATATAGTGATGCTTGTTATCGAAGTGCTTGCTATAACCATGAAAGACCGGTTTCTTTGTCAAAGCAATTGTTGATTTGTTGTCACAAAATATTTTTGTAAGACCATTTTGTTGATGTTGAATTTCACCAAGCATTTTTTGTAACCAAATAGCTTGAGTTGCACAACCCGTAACTGCAATATATTCTACTTCTATTATTGAAAGAGCTACAACTTGTTACTTATTAGATGACCATGAAAATGCCCCTGAACCAATTTTAAAAAACATAACCATAAGTGCTCTTTCGATTTTCAGTATCACTGACCAAATCGCTATCCATATATCCAATTACCTCTACCTTGTTATCATAAGAGTACAGTATACCATCTTCAAGTATACCTTTGATATATCTAAGCATTCTTTTTGTAGCTTTCCAATGAGATTATCGTAGCATTTCCATGAATATGCTCACAGGTCCAACTCCAAAAACAATATCTGCTCTAGTTGTTGTTAAGTACCTTAGACTTCCAACAAGTCTTCTAAACTTTGTAGCATCAATGAAATCATTGTTGCCATCTTTTACAAGCTTTAACTTTTCTTCAACTAGAGTTAATATCGACTTGCACATTTCCATTTTGAACTTCTTTAGGATATCTTAAGCATTTTCTTTAGAGAAATAAATATATTATTACCTGTTTGTTTTACTTCAATACCAAGGAGGTAAGACATCAATCTCATATCTGTCATCTCAAACTGTGCAATCATGTCTTTCTTGAATTTTGTTAATACATTTTTATTGATGCCGATGAAAATCAAATCATCTACATATAAGCAAACAATAACGATATCTCCATCCTTATTGTTTTTTTATATATAAGCCATGTTCATATGAGCATCGATGGAAACCATTGTTAAGGAGTATGTATCAATATGAGTGTACTATGCTCGTAGGGCTTACTTTAACCCATACAGTGCTTTCTTCAATTTGTAAACTTATTCTTCACTTCCTTGCTTTACAGACCCAGGTGGTTGCTCGACATATACGTCTTCTTCAAAAACACCATTTAGAAAAAGCTTACTTGACATCTATTTGATAGATCTTCCAATGATTTAAGCAGCAAGAGATATAATATTCATATAGTATCCAATATAGCAACTGGAGCAAATACTTCAAAGTAATCAATACTAGGTTTTTGCTTGCATCCTTTTACAACCAATCTTGCTTTCAAACGTTCCATATCTCCATTAGGTTTGTACTTTTTTTTGTATACCCATTTTAACTCCAATCGCCTTCTTTGCTTCTAGAAGCGTAGTTAGCTTTCAAGTGTTATTTTTCTCAATGGCATGAATTTCTTCATCCATCACTTAAATCCATCGACTATCATTTATCTCTTTCTCAAATGTTATTGGGTCACTATCTACAAAGAAAGCATAATAGGTAACATTCTCCTCTTCATCAAAATCCATATCTTTTCCAAGATCACAATCTTTCAAATGAGCTGGTGTAAACCCCCGAATTTTTTAAGAATGGTTTTGGAATACAAAATCAAAACCTTAAAGACTGACCTAAGTTGAAACCGAACCTTAAACAAATTTGATCACGGGATTTCATAAGAGAAGACTCATTAATCATTCGGCACAAAAATTAAACATGAGACAATCTACCTATTCAATTCCTAATGTAAACCCCTCAATTTCTAGGGTAAAGTTGGATTAAACCCTAACCCTAGTCAAACAGGAGTTTCAAAAGTCAACAAAGATCATGACAATCCAACAATTTCAACCCCGGCAATCCCGCGCTCTCAAATCCTAGAAAATGAAATTGAGTTAATAGCTTATAATATTTCGTAATAATATAAGGGAGTATAAAAATATCAAATTCGTGAATTTCGAGTGTCCTTCGAACTCAAACAGGATCAGTTTTCGAAAAGTGTGTCCCGAAAGCTCAGAATAATAAAAATATTTCAATAACACCAAAAGACTCGTAATTAAACAAGGATTTCAAAAATATCAGTTTCACAATTTTTTTGTTACTAAAAATATCATGTATAACTCGTTTATGTGTATTTTTATTACTACAGGTATTTTATATGTCTAGTCTACTATTTATAGTACTATTCCTACTATTCATTATTATTTCACTATCTCTATTTTTTCTTACACCTATTTCTTACTACCTACATACCTATTTTCTTACATTTTTACATTTCTAATACATCTTATATCAAATCATATCTTACATATTAATTATTTTCTTACAAAATGCAAACAAAAATCAACTCACTCTCTTTTCTTTTCCTTATGGCCGGTGCTACCTTCTCTCTCTCCCTCATTTATTTTTCTTTTCAATTATTTTATTACATCTAAAATTTCACTCCAAAATTCTATAAATACCCCATTATTCTTTCATTCTTTCACACATTTATTTTACATAACAAAACTCTACCAAAATTCCCTCTCAGTACCTCTCTCCAACAAATCTCTCTCAAAATACTCTTTACCATTCACTACACTTCAAGAAGAAAATAACAAACACACTACCCATTTATCTCTTTTCAAACCCTCCATTAAACCTTAGGTAAAATCCTACCTATATTCTTTATCATGTTCATCTAACTTAGCATGAGCTTAGGTATGTTTCTTAGGCTCATAAGAGTTAAAGAAGCAACAATATATTAATGTTTTGTTTTTGTTCATGTTCCTATTTTACATTATGTTATTATGTTGTTGTTATTATTATTTTTTCTCTAATATAACTTATATATAGTATTATGTATATTATGTATATATATTTCTTTAGAGCATATAAGCTCATTTGTTATTTATTTATTTTCATGCTTTGCAATTTATTTATTTAATTCATGCAATTTTTTAATACTAGTCTTTCTAGTCTTAGACTTATCCATATCAAGTCAAAACGATTTTTTTTACTTTCTTTTCTTTTCTTTTCTTTTTTTTGGGACTAGTCTATTCTTAGTCTTGGGTTGTCTTGATGAAGCTAAGGCTCCTAATACATTATTGGGATACCTCGATGAAGCTAAGATTCTCAATGCTTGACCATATTTTTATTGTGTTTATTTGCTTATGAGTATTTCTTTCTATCTTATTATGTATTATTCTTACTTTTACTTTGCTACATAATCATATTCATGCATGATTAGAATGTTGTTGTCTTAAATAAAAATAAAAATAGGTTCTTTCTTAAATAAAGGAAAAGTGAACTAGATTTCTTAACAAATGATTTTTCAACAAAAAGTCTAAGTATTGTTTTTAATAAATTCTTTCTAAAAGCTTAAGTAAGTTAATCATAAGTTTTAAAGTATTAGTACCCAAGATTTCTTCAAATGAAAGGAACTCATTTCTTTTATAAATCAAAACTAAATACTCCATAAAAATAGAATTTTTAGCATTGAACTTAATATTTAACTCAACCATATCTTTTTATAAAACTTAAATAGGTTCACTATAGACTTTGAAAATCATATACTAAGAAAGTTTCTTCAAAACTTAATTTTTATATTGTTATTCTCTCTTTAAAAATCAAAATAAAATTTTTGCTAAGTTCTAATATTAACAATTCTTTATTAGGAAAGCTTTTCTTATAAACTTATCTAAAAGAACTATTCAACTACTTGATAAATATTAAGAATAAAACGAGTTTTTCAAATCAAAGTAAAATCAACTCATTATTTTAGAAACCAACTTAGAAAAATCGAATTTGCCAAGAAAGTAAAGTTTTAAAGTAAACTTTTTTTCTAAAGAAGAAAAAGAATATGAAAATGAGAAGAAAACATACATTTAACACAACTTTAAATATTTTACCGCACTAAAAACTTAAGGAATATTTTGAAAAGCTTATTTTTCAATCACTAAAAATAAAGTTAGTAAATAACTCAAAGAACCAAATTTTTGGAAATTTATTTACTTTTGACAAGATAGGAAATAGAATAGGAAGACACTCACTCATAACAATCCAAGTATATTTAGTTTTCCTTCTAATAATTCCAAAAGGAGAAATTTTCAAAGTTTCATCTTTTAAAACTCCTAAAGACAATTTTTTTGTGAAATATCAATGCTGAGACAACACTACAAATCATACATACAATATGAGTATATATATGTTCAAAGGATTTTTCAAACTATACAAATATCCATATATTTTTCTTAAGGATTTTTTTTGTTTTAGTAAAGAGAAGTTTAGAAAAATTTTGCGAACTATAAATTCGTAACTATTCTGTACTGTAGCAGTTTGCAACCCAAATGGCTTTTTATGACAAAAATAACCTTAGGAATGGATAGATCTTTTCGAGTAGGTAGAAAATGGTATATTATTTGCACAATTTCGAGTTAAAATGACCAAGTTATGGCCATTTTAAGTTGGAATTACCCTCTATACGAATTTTAATGATCTTATAACATAGTTTTTGATAAGTACCATAGAATCAACAAGAAATACTCATTGTGGGTATTCTTCTTGATTAGGTGATCTCAAGGAGGAGTGTTCATACCCTGAGGATGATTTTGATTAGTGGATTTATCGATCGACTCATCCGTAAGAAAGATATATCCTCATGGCCAGATGAGTTTATTCCCTACCTTTTATGTACTTGTTTGTGCTTATAGCTAAAGACACTAGAAGTAGGAAAAGAAGAAAATGAATTATGCATGAAAGTATTGGTTGAAAAAATGCTAAGCATACCGAGACATGAATTGTTGTGAATTAAATTATGTTTTATTATTATGTTAGAGTGTGTGCAAATTTTGTGATCACCTTTAAATTACTTTAATAATATATTATGAGTTGTATTAATTGATTCATGCATATCATGTAGCTAGTTTCATTTCGTGAGCTACTATACTCGATGGACAAAAGTATAGTAGCCGGGTTTATAGGAGCCATAAATCTACAAGATGGACGAATAGGAGCCTGAAAGAACTATTTCATGATGGGCGAATAGGAGCCTAAAAGAACTATTTCATGATGGGCATGCAGGAGCTTGAAATAAACTACATAAGTTGGATTTTAAAGATGGGTTTTAAAGAGCCTGAAACACCTAACCCTGAATGGAGGGGTAAATACATTCAAACATATGATTTCTGGTAGATCATATGTATTGTTTGTTCACTTGCTTGATGCATTCATATGCTTATTAAATAACTTGTTTGAAATTATTAATATGAGTACATTAATTCAAGAATAATCTCACTAAGCTAGTTGTGCTTATACTCCGATAGACTTTGTTGTAACAGGACCAATATCTTTTATGACTGAAGACTTCACATACTTGAGTGGATTTATGTTTTGGGGAGCTTCTGGAAATCCTTTGAAGATCTTAGGTTAAATATCATTTAATATCTTTGATGTTAGTATTAAAGTCTAAGCTGATATTATGATTGTTTGGAGATTGATAGGGGAAAGCCCCTAAGATAATGTGAGGATTATATTCTTATAATGTTGAAATGAGATTTTTGTCTAGAATTCTTGCATGTTGTATCTACTATCTCGAACTATACATTCCACCGGTGTCTCCTATTGTTGTGATAGATGCCTTACATATGGTACTGAACCTTTCGCATGACTTCGGAAAGTCATTCTTAAGTTTTAATACCGTATATGGTGGACTACCACGTTTAGGGTACCCTTTGGGGCGTGACAACTGGTAAATGATATTCTCGTTGTGGATATCTTTATGTCTCAACAGACTCTACAAGAGTAGCAATTTGACTGCCAGATTCTCCAGGTTCCTCAATTTAACTTTTCTGCTCTTTTGACCAATTCTAAATTCCATCTTCGTTAAAAATAACATCTCTACTTACGATTACTTTTTGAGTAATAGGGTTAAACAACTTGTGACCTTTTGTTACTTCGCTATAGCCAATAAAGATACATTTTTTTGCCTTATCATCAATCTTCTTTCTCAATTTTGTCATGTACATGGGCATAAGCTATACATCCAAATACCTTCAAATGACTTAAATTTGGCTTTTTACTGTTCCATGCTTATTTAGGAGTTTTATCTCGAATACTTTTGACAGACATCTATGCAAGATATGAACAACACATGACACCGCCTCTGCCCAAAAAACTTTTGGTAATTTCTTATGATATAACATACTCCCATATCATGTTGGTCCTATTCTTGCTCTCTGCCACTTCATTTTGTTGAGGTGTATACCTTGCAATTAATTGATGTTTAATCCCCATGCTTTCTTAAGAAGTCATAACAGACAATATACTTAGTCCCATGGTCTGTTCACAAAATTTTTAGAATATGATCACTATGTTTTTGAATGAATATTACAAAATTCTTCATTATTTCACATGCCTCATATTTCTGCTTCAAGAAGTAAACCCATATCTTTATGTTAAAGTCATCAAAAATGTAATAAAATATATGTTACCTCCAAAAGAAGGAACCTCCACATAACACAAGTCTAAATGAATATTATCCAATGGTTTTGTAGCTCTCTGTAACCATCCTTGAGGAGAAGGATCTCTGTGTTTCTTTTCCATTAGGTAAGCTTCACATAATTTATCAGGAATTTGAGTAATTGGGAAACCTAAAACCCATTGTTTACCTGCTAGGAACTTGATACTTCTAAAGTTGAAGTTTCCTTGATGCATCTGCTAAAGCCAATTATCATCTACAATAGTTATAGTACAACGTAATCCACTATTATACTTGATTTAGTGGAAAGATTCGATTTTCGAACATATTCATTTAGCTATTATTCCTTTCTCCTTATATATGATTGTACACCCTTTGCTTATTGAAGTGTAAATCATAACCCTTCTTTGTCAATTGCCCACACTAAAAAAGATTTTGACAAATACTTGGAACATAAATCACATTAGAAATATAGCTTAGCGATCCATCCATCAAACGAATACTAATCTTTCCTTTCCCAAATATAGCAACTAAGGTATTATCAACAAGCTTTATTGTTGTTTGAAAATTCTCATCTAAGTGAGAAAATAGTTCATTTTTCCCACTTAAATGATTACTACAGCCTATATCGAATACCCATTGGTTATCATTGATTTTGACAGTAGCATGACTAGTCATTAATAAAGTCTCAACACCATCTTCTTTCTCTATGATATTGGCATGGTTATTTCGATCATTTAATGCTTTGGCACGACACTATCTACTATAATGACCATACCTTTTGCAGTTATGGCATTGGATATATGATTTGCACTCTTATTGATAATGACCAAATTTCTTGCACTTGAAGCATTGGGCATTTAACTTTTTCTTCTAATGTTGTCTTTTCTAGCTACTTGAATGTTTCTAAAATTCTTTCCACTTTCCCATTTAGAATTGTGTCCTTTTTCTCTATTCTCTTTTTATTTCGAAATTTTTAACTTTGCTTGAGCCGTTAATGCTTATTCATCTTATCCATCAAGTCTTTCATTCATTCGTATTTCGTGTGACTCCAATGAAGCTTGCAAACCATTCAGAGTCATTTTATGAAGATCTTTAGACTCTTCAATAGCTGTTACCACATAATCAAACTTGCTTGTGAGTGTACGCATTATTTTTTCCATAACTTGTTTCTCTATTATTTTATCTTTTCATATCATTGACCAACTTGTCTATTCTTGAAAAATAATCACGTATACTGTTATCTTTTCCTTGCTCCATTAGCTCAAATTGCCTTTTTAGTCCTTGCAATCTTATTCTTTTAACTAGGTCTATCCCTTTGTAGTATTGAGTAAAATATTCCATGCTTCTTTTGTTGCTTTACATGAAATATTTTTTCAAGAACTGATAGGTCTACAAATTGACATATCAAAAACAAGGCTTTTTCATTAAGAGAGTGATCATGCTCTACTTGCTATTTCTTGATTATTGACAATTCTTCTCCTTCTTTTGGTTCAACAAAACCCTTTTCCAAAATCTCTCCACACCCACTATTTCTTAAGAATAATTCCATCAAATGTTTTCACATTGCAAAACTTGTTCTCTCATCAAACTTGAAAATTGTTGATTATACGTGCTAAAAATTGCCGTAAACTTGTGCTTGAATTTAAAGCCATGTTAATGATTGGCTTTGATATTGGATATAGGAACAGTTAAAATTAAACTACCAATGAAAATAAATAGACACACATAGAATTTTTCAATATACTTTCTCACATAAGAGGCTTGTTGGAGTACCTCTAATTTTTTATTCAAAATCTCATATGCTTATATATTACATTACAAAATGGAGGACATAAGTCCTTTTATAGAACATAAGAGGCTGTTAGAAAGAGGAAGGCGGGGGGGCGCGGCGAAAGCTCCAGTTGGTGGAAGAAGGAAAAACAGAAGGTAACTATCCTTTGAAAAGTCAAAAAAATGATAGCACATTCCTTGGTAAAATTCATAAAAGTGCAGCTGCCCAATGCTTCATTAATGAAGCAAGTTTCTACACGGCAACACTCAAATTCCACGCCAATCTTGCTCATGATTTACATGCTTAAGGAAATAAGATTGCAATTAAGCTTGGTTTATGTTCCTACCAGAGGATTAGTTTGAGAGATAAAGTTTGAGGGGTGGATTTGATTGGTGATATGTGCCAGATTTTTATTAATATAAAACATCTAAAATTGTATTATAATCTATTGCAAGGAGTAATTTATTTTTTATTAGATATATAAATTGAAAGACTTTTTTTTTTCCAAGGATAACTTTGTTGCAATATATAAAAAATTAACAACCAGGTCACAAAAAACTATCTCATCACAAATGACTCCTTGCAACAACTAAAATTTCTTCTAGTGGAAAGTGTACACTATTACTATATAATGTAGACTATACACTACACTGTGTTGGGGAAGAAAAGCAAGAATGAATTTTCCTTTCTAATCCGAACGAATTAAAAAAAAAAAAACTAAATTTTCAGTTGAATCCCTTTTTTTTTTTTTTTTTTTTTCCACCCTGCTTGCCTAAACGCATAACACTTTAGTATAATTGATTTTTTTTTGTTTTATTTTTATTTCAAAGTATTATTAGAAAAGCACGCGAAGTAGATTATGGGTGTCTTGTTTTAGCCATCTCCTTTCAAAAGAACATTCGTTATCGTCCACCTGATATAGCTTTCTACCTGTTTCTTTGGGAATATAGCAATGTTTAATCCGTCTTGTTATCAACCCCTTCATTTCTTAGTTCTGTTATATCTCTATATCCTAGTCGGGTTTGCTTCAACAAATTATGCGGTTTTGTCTTCTGAAACGGAAGCACTATTGAAATGGAGAGCTAGTCTTGACAACAAAAGCCAACATGTCCTCTCTTCATGGATCAGAAGCAGGCCGTGCGATTGGCTTGGAATAACCTGCGATAGCCAAAATCAAAGTGTCACCAAACTGAACATTTCGGGTTTCGGTTTGCAGGGCACTTTGAAAGACTTCAATTTCTCTTCCTTTACTAGCCTTGAAGCTCTTTACCTTCATGACAACTTACTTTCAGGAAGCATTCCACCACGTATTGGTAATCTCTCTGCACTTACCACTCTTGACTTGAGTTCGAATAAGATCACTGGAACCATTCCTCCACAAATTGGAAAGCTATCAAAACTCATGGAATTAAAACTCCACTTCAATCTACTGACAGGAGGACTGCCTTCCGAGATCGGAAATTTAAGCAATTTATATAATTTTTTCATCTATGAGAACCAACTTTCTGGAAACATACCTCCACAATTTGGGCATCTAAGCAGTGTATATCGCATATATCTAGGAGATAACATCTTGACAGGCTCCATTCCTTCGGAGATTGGACTACTGGGTAACCTCACTGAACTTGATCTGTCGGGTAATCTTTTGAGTGGTCCGATTCCTGCCTCACTTGGGAACTTAAGTACGTTGTTCTACCTTTTCCTCTCTGCAAACAATTTTATTGGGTCCATTCCTGGAGAAATAGGAAGGCTCAAATTCCTTGTTATGTTGCAGGTGAGTAACTGCAGTCTTTCTGGCCCACTTGCTGCACCCTTAGGGAACTTGACTCACTTACAAAGTCTATACCTCAATTTCAATAACTTTAATGGCTCTTCCCTCTGGATTTAACAATTTCACCTCAATGATAACCCTACAATTGAGTCTTAACCGATTCGTGGGTCAGCTACCTCAGGACTTTTGTTTTAGTGGAAATCTTCAAAACTTCTCTGCGTATGGGAATTTCTTCACTGGACCAATTCCAAAGTGTTTGAAAACTGTACAAACTTGATACGAGTAAGGCTGGATAACAATCGCCTAATAGGTGATATATCAAACACTTTCGGCATTCCAAACCTAGATTACATTGATTTGAGCAACAATAATCTTTATGGTGATATTTCCCCGCAATGGGGGCATAGCCAAGGCTTGACCAGCCTGAAAATGTCACAGAACATGATCTCAGGTAGGATTCCTCCAGAACTCGGGAATGCTACCCAGCTAAAGGAGATTTATTTGTCTTCAAATCAATTGGTTGGGGTTATTCCCAAAGAAATCGGAAGATTGTCATCATTACTTGAACTTTTGTTAGACGATAATCGTCTTTCGGGAGGTATTCCTTCTGATATCGGGAAGTTGTCATTGTTGACAATGCTAAACCTAGGCATTAATCATCTAGATGGTCAGATTCCCAGAGAAATAGGAGATTGCAAGAGTCTGATTCATTTAAATTTGAGAGCAAACAAATTGATAGGATATATTCCTACTGAGATTGATAAACTCCGAGTGCTTGAAATCCTTGATTTGAGTGAGAATTCACTGTCAGGAGAACTACCAGCCACGATTGCAGATTTGCCAAGTTTGACTACATTAAATGTTTCCCATAACAAGCTTAATGGTTCAATACCTTCCAGTTTTGGGGACAATCCAAGTTTAATCTCCATCGACGTCTCTTTCAACGAATTTGAAGGGTGTCTACCAAACACAAGTGCTTTTCGCGAGTCCACGAGGGAAAGCAATGGAACATCTAGTGGTCAATCAGGTTTAAAATTTTGTCCATCAAATACGAAAGGTTCCGGACGGAAATCAACCATTCGAGCATGGAAATTGGTGGTGGCCCTTACACTGAGCATCCTTTTCTTTCTGTTTGCAGCAATAGTGATGCTTATACTTCTCCGTCGCGGAAGAGATGGACAAATGGGCACTGGAAACCATGTCGATAATGCAGGAGCACGAAGGGAAAGTATGTTTGAGATATGGAGTTATGATGGGAAAATGGTGTATGAAAACATTATTGAAGCAACAGAGGATTTGACCAAAAATATTGCATCGGAGAGGGAGGACATGGAGAAGTTTATAAAGCTGAGCTGCCAACAGGTCAGGTTGTAGCCATAAAAAAAATTGCCGCTCTACCACAAGATGAATCTCCTCAAATGGAAGCTTTTGCAAACGAAATCCAAACATTGGCGAACATTAGACATCGCAACATTGTGAAGTTGTTCGGATTTTGCTCACATCCGAGACACTCCTTTTTGGTCTATGAGTTCATGAAAGGAGGGGGCTTGGATAAGAGACTTGGCAGTACGGATGATACAGTGGGATTAACATGGTATGATAGGATAAACATAATTAAAGCAGTGGCCAGTGCAGTATCATATATGCACCACGAGTGCTCTCCGCCCATGGTTCATCGTGACATATCTACCAAGAACATTTTGCTGGATGAAGAATGCAACGCACACTTATCTGATTTTGGTTCTGCAAGGCTTCTCAATCCCAACTCTTCAAATTGGACATCTTTCGGAGGCACTTATGGATATGCTGCACCAGGTATGTATGCCTTGTCACATGGGCAAGCCCCAACATATCTTATTTGCTGTTGAAATTGCTATTACATTTTTTTTTTCTTTGTTGCATCTAATTGAATGGAATAGAATTGATATTATTTCTTTATTATTGTGGAATAGCTATACCCTCATTTGGTTTGTATAAATTTCTACTATAAAAAATATCTATTCTATGCAACGTGAATTAACTATTTTCTTATTTAGTTTGTGAAAATTTTCTATTATAAAAAAATATCTATTTCATATAACATAGAATGAATAAAGAATTCCTATTCCTTTTTCTTACAAGAGGAATTGGTATTCCTCATGAAAAGCATCTGTGTGTATATATATATTAAATAATTCTCCTAATTATAAAATAAATGAATCATGCTCCAACCTTATTATTCTAATGAATCAAACTAGCGACTAGCATGTTGAGTTGAATGATGCAAATTGAGAGGCCCCTTTTTTGCTTGTAGAACTTGCATTGACGATGAAGGCAACCACAGCCTCTGATGTGTACAGCTTTGGAGTGTTGATGCTAGAAGTAATGGTTGGGAAGCATCCTGGAGATTTGTTATCATTCATGGCATCACCATGTCCAAGTTTATGTGCATTAAATTTGGTGAAGGATGTACTGGACCAACGAATATCACCTCCTATGGAATTCGCTAGTCAAATCGTCCTCATTCTTAAGGTTGCCTTCTTATGTTTACGTCCGACTCCACATCAACGCCCGATCATGCGGCAAGTGGAACGAATGTTATTCGTAGAGCCACCAGTGGTTAAAAAACCGCTTGAAATAATGGTTCTACAAGATGTGTTAAGTTATGATGATTTCATCTCCAAATAAAATCTAGCAGATCTTTTTTATACCTTATCATAGTTATGATGAAAATGTTGATTGGATAAAGTAAGTCGAAAAAAAAAATTATGTACGTACTTTTAAGATAAAAATTTAAAAAATATAGTTTATCTATTCAATGTTGTGTTGTTTATATGGTTCTTCGTATCAATAAAAAAAGTAAACGGTAAATAAACTATAAATTTATAGAGATTTGTTACATAATTAGCTTTGTAAAAGGGGTACATGTATTTACATTTTTATTCTTTTATCTTATTTTATATAACATGAAAACATTACAAAAAGAATGCTAAAGAGGGGAAAAAAATAGATGGACATGAGAGGACCTGAATGGACATAAAAGCCAAAATGTGTTGGAATATGATGCTTTAATGTCCCTAGTCTAACCTGAGTAATTTTAAGAAATTTCTATCTCATGTCACTATGACTGTATATACTTGTGTAATACATTCCAATCTATCCCACAATGAATGACAATAAATGGTAATCCTACTACAATTCCTCGAAAGCTTTGGGTATCCCATATTCTTGTAGAGGTTTATGCTTCTAGAAAACATAAAAGATTGAACCTGCATTAGAAATGAAAAGCAAAGCTTAACCTGGACGATTTTATAAAGGACTGTGAATTACGAATGTAGTAGTTTTATGAAGTATCTTATTATAATTTGCAACTTGAATTTTATAGAGTAATCTTTTTTCATTTTCTTTCTTTCTAGAGTAGCCTTTTTTTCCTCCCTTAAAAAGCTACAACAATTGAATTATGTAAATATACATAATGATAAATATATACATCCATGTTCTTTTTTACAATAGTAATGTCAATTATCTTCGAATTAATCTCTACCTATAACCCCATCTAATAATACACAGCTTGATGTCAATAGTGAGTATCCATTATCCTCATATCAATTTTTTTTTCTAAATTTTAAATATTTGAATATTTGCATTGTTGAAAGGGAATATTTGGCTATATCTTATCAATTCCAACACCGGTCTAATCGGTTAGTAAGCCCACGAAGAGCTCCATTAAATACTCCTACCTACAAGCTCCACAAGGGCCTTGACCCAGTAGGACCTCGACCCTGGCTGTAAAGTACAAATAAATAATTCATAATGAATGGTAGAATTGTAATATAGTGATATATATATATATATAAAGGGGATTTTTGTCCTTGAATAGATGAAGTTGGACACGAGGAAGTCACGTGCGAATGATTGGGTGAATTTAGCTTAGGCCGGCATCTAAGCTACCAGTCTTGAATCCTAAGCCACTGGCCTAAAAATAATGGACGACGGCTTAAGTTTCAGCGTGAAGTTTCGAAAGTTTGTTAAGAAAATTGGTCCTACACCGGACTAATGGTCGCTGGCGTATCCAGCTAAGTAGTCGGCGTAAAGGCCCACCTATATCCACGTTTTTCCTAAGCTAAGGTTGTGTTTTTTCAAAGCCAACTCTCTCTATAAATAAACCCTAGACCCTACGACCTTGTCACACCTTTTCCTCAGCAAAACTCAAGGTATGTGGGTCTAATCTTGGTCTTTTATAATTTTTTTCCCTAGATAGATAAATCTAATTCTAGTTTTGTATACAATTGAAGGAGATTCGGGAATCTATTGGAGGAAACCCTTAAGTAGATTTTGAGAGTTTCAGTTCCAAATCAAAGTAAAAGTAAGATCTCTATCAAAGTCTCGTAGTTTCTGAGATTAATATATTATAGGAATATGATTATAGTGATAGTAAATTACTTCCGACAGGAGATTGATTGAACGAATTAGAGTTTTGTTGCTAGCAAGATCTATGAGTTCTAGGTAAGTATGAATCCGTTCTATCTCTATGGATATAAAGTTATGAACTTTCGTAGTTGTTTTGCTCATAAAGGATTGTATACATTTGTATGTGTCGTGAAGGGAATTGTGTGAGATCGTTAAGAACTCTTGAGAAATTGTAAAAGGGTTTTTGTGAAGTACAAACGGGGTAAACAAGTGTGTTGATTTTCGATTAGGTTTACGGAATTAGGGTTAGTGTTTGATATTGTTATTACAATTGGAATTGATTGCAATATATATATATGTATGTATTGTTAAACAGGAGTATTACGAGATTAAGGTTCTTTTCTTTAAGAAGTCTGTTAGTAGATTTGAGTTGGAAGCAATATCAGGTACACCTTAACATGTTTGATTGTTTGTGCTTGTAGGATTAGTCGTTAAACTGACTTAATTATATTAGACTTTAATTGAATCGTGTGTTGGTTGTGAGTGGCTGCGATTAGTATAGAACTCATGGTAGAGAGAAACCATAGTGGAGGGTGATACTAACGTTGGCAACCTGATGATCCTTGTATGTTGTTGTCCTGAGTGAAGTTACACTGAAGATGACTCCGGTAGATTAGGAGTCATTACCAGCTTAATTATGGAACGCAACTATATATATACACCATTTTATACTATGGTTTTCATCAAGGTTATTAGTTACTTCGGGTTTAAGATTAGCTGCAAATATTCCTAAATTGTGTTGGTTGCGGCTAATGAAAAGATAATTAATTTGTGCTTGTTGCATTGGAATATAGTTGTATGTGATATTGTGATTACATGATCATGTGCATGTGCTTTCGGTTTGGCGTACTGGGCGTTTTTTCGTTCAATCCTTTATTTTTTTAGGGTTCAGGTGAAGATTCTATATTCTATGACTTGAGGGCTATGACGTATTCATCGATGATGGGAGAGCGATAGCGATTATGACCATCATGTTGACAATTGAAATTAGTTATTAGTAATTTGAGAAGAAGAACATATTGTGAGTTAATTAGTTTTGTTTTGAAGTCTTTTATATGTAAGGATTCCTTTTTTATATTTTAGATTAGATATTTAGTTATTTCTATTGATGAGATGAGCAAATTTAATTTGATATGAAAAGTTTTAAAAGTTACCCTATATATGAATATTTAGTGATATTGGAAATACATGTTTGTGGTTTTAGAAATATATAGCCTTAGCATGTCTATTCTAATAAGGACACGTAGTGAGCTGATAATGCCTTTAGGTTAAGGCATTATAGCTTAGGTAGTATCAGAACAATAGGTTTTGATCAATAGATTCAAGTTATGACTCCTTAGAACGGTGAGCCTTGATGATAGGGGTAGAAACTAGTTGGGAACGTTTATTCATAAGTTATAATACTATATAGTGCTATAATCTCTTAGTATTTCCTTAACTTTACAGATATCTTTTCTTTTTCTTGGTAGAATGCCACTACGTAGAAGAGTCCCTGATGTTGGTTCCTCTAGAACTGGTGAAGAGGAACAATCACCCCTAAATCAGGTACCTTTGAACCAAGAGCATGAGAACTTACCCCCGCCTCTGCTACCACCAGCACCTCATGTAAGAGAACAAGTGCCCATAGATGCTGCTCAACTTATGCAAGCTGTGAATACTCTTCTAGGAGTAGTCACCCAACAATAGCAGAACATGAGGAACGATATGTAGGTTGTGCAGGCCAATGGTGAGGCTTGGAGACAGGAGAAACAGAGGAATAATGGCAATGGAGGAAATGGAGAAGAAAGTAAGATATGCTGACGTCCTCAGCTTGAACAAGTTTGTAGACCTGGTCTACAAGTTTGAGCCTCTGCCTGGGAAGCCATTGGAGGCTCAGTTATGGATAGAGGAGGTAGAGAAAACGTTTGCTGGCTTAGACATACCGGAGAACAAGAAGGTGGAATATGCCACCTACCTGCTTATTGGGAGAGCAAACAACTGGTGGATGAGCACCAAAAGACACATGGCTGGAGCAATCACATGGGAGATGTTTAAACAGGCCTTCTACAAAGAGTTCTTTCTAAATAGTGTGAAGCAGAAGATGCTCCAAAATATTACACCTTGTAGTAGGGTAAGATTACTGTAGAAGAGTACGAAGCAGAGCTACACCGACTGATAAGGTTTTTGCCAGACCCTCTAAAGGATAGTGAAGAGGCCAGAGTAAGAAGATTTATCATGAGTCTAGAGCCTAAAATTCAGTATCAAGTCAATCTAATGGACTTACTCTGCTATAGTCAACAAAGCTAAGCTGATTGAGCAAGGATTGAACAAGATCAAGGAAATGAATGAACCAAGAAACCAAGTCTACCTAGGTAAGAGGCCAGCTACTACTATTATTACCTAAGATAGGGGGAAAAGAACCGTCACCCAACCAATAAGATCTTTAATTCCAAGTTTTGAGAAGAAATGCCTTAGGTACCAAGGACCCCATGATGTAAAGGATTGCAAGTGGCCAGAGAATGCATGCTTTACTTATGGAAAATTTGGGCATATCCAGAGATTCTACACTAAGAGAGCTATAGGTCCACTTGTATTCTGTTTTAAGTGTGGACAAAAGGGACATAAAGCGGTAGATTGCAAGGAGTTAGGAGGACAGATAGTGTCTGGAGCACGGATGAATAGACAGTAGGGATAGGGACAGAGAGCAACCGCCAAGATTTATGCTTTACAGCATAGAGACACCTCCAGTGTTGACACCATAGCAGGTACGCTGACTATCCTCAAAAATAGTGCATATGCGTTATTTGATACTGGGTGCGAGCTTTTTTTGTATATTTGAGTTATTTACATCTGTATGTGGAGTGGATGTTGAGTTCATGTCTAGATGCCTTACTATAAATACTCCTTTAGGGAGTGGATACTTGCTAAATAGAATATGTAAGAATGTGAACATAGAAATAAAAGGTAGGCTTTTACCTGCAGATCTTATGGTGATGGACATAATCGATTTCGATGGAATCCTAAGAATAGACTGGTTGATGAAACACCGAGCTACCATCGACTGTAAAAACCTAGTAATGGAGTTTACTTTAGATGGAGATAAATTTGTATATAAACTTGAAGTACAAAGATCTGTAACTTTACCTACATATGAATTGTGGGAGAAGATGGTATTAGCTACTATGAAAATAGGAGATGAATCGAAGACTATATCAGTTGTGAGAGAGTACTTAAGTGTATTTCCAAAAGATCTACTGGGATTACCACCTGATAGGGAGGTCAAGTTCTGTTTTGATTTAATGCCTGGTACCATGCCTAAGTCTAAAGCACCATATCGGATGGCACCGACGGAATTAGCAGAATTAAAAGTACAACTGGAGGAGCTACTATAGAAGAAATTCATAAGACCGAGTGTGTCACCTTGGAGAGATCCATTGTTGTTCGTGAAAAAGAAAGATGGGAACATGAGGCTGTGTATAGACTATAGGGAGTTAAATCAAGTAACGATCAAGAATAAATACCCGTTACCGAGAATAGACGATTTATTTGATCAGCTAGCTAAAGCATAGGTATTTTCTAAGATCGATTTGGGGTCACAATATCACCAGCTGCGGATTAAAGCAGAAGATATTCTAAAGATAGCTTTTAGGACTAGATACGAGCATTACGAGTTCGTAGTTATGCCTTTTGGTCTTACAAATGCACCCGCTGTTTTATGGATTTGATGAACAGTCTTCAGAGATTACTTAGACTCATTTGTAGTGGTGTTCATCGATGATGTTTTGGGGTATTCTAAGACCAAGGAAGAATATGAAGAACATCTTAGATTAATCCTAAGCAGATTACGAGAAGAGAAGTTGTATGCTAAGTTCACCAAGTGTGAGTTTTGGTTGGACCAAGTGTCTTTTCTAGGACATATTGTGGACGAGAATGGAATTTCAGAAGATCTCGAGAAGGTGAAAGTCCTAAGACAATAACTGACATCAAAAGTTTTCTAAGGATGGTAAGATATTACTAAAGGTTTGTAGAGGATTTCTCCAAGATTGCCAATCCTTTGACTAAACTAACTCAGAAGGGAGTGAAGTTTGTGTGGGACGAGAATTGTTAGAGGAGCTTCCAACTGTTGAAGGAAAAATTGGTGTCGGCACTAGTATTAGCGTTGTCAGTGAGTGGGAAGGAGTACACTATTTATAGTGATGCTTCTATACAAGGTCTAGGTTGCATTTTGATGCAAGATGGTAGAGTTATAGCTTATGCATCTAGATAGTTAAAGTCATATAAAAGGAATTATTCCACCCATAACTTGGAACTGACAGCTATAGGTCATGCTTTAAAGCTGTGGAGACACTATTTGGATTGGGAGAAATGCAAGATATTCACGAATCACAAAAGTTTGAAGTACATATTCAACTAGAGAGACCTAAACATGAGACAAAGGAGGTGATTAGAATTAATAAAGGACTACGATATAGATATTCAACACCACCCTGGAAAGGCAAATGTGGTAGCTGATGCTTTGAGCAGGAAAAAGAACGAGAATTTAGCTGCCACAATCACCTCTGAGCGACAGTTTTTGGACGACATGAGGAGGTTTGACTTGGAAATAGTGACCAGGAAATTAGGAGCCAGATTGGCGAGGTTATAGATACAACCTAATTTGGTTGATAGAATTAAATCTGGTCAAGTGGATGATCTGAGAATACTGGATATTAAGCGAAGATTGGAAATTGACAGAGCCCCAAAGTTTTACGTTGATGAAGAGGGTATCATGAGATACAAGTGGAAGCCGCATGTGCCCGAACAAGGAGAACTTAAAAGAGAGTTATCGAAGGAAGCACACTACTCAAGTTATTCCATCCATCCTAGAGGCAATAAAATGTCTCGGGATTTAAAGAAATTATTCTAGTGGAATAATATGAAAAAGGAGATAGCTGAATGTGTGTCCAAGTGTCACACTTGCCACATGATTAACATAGAACATAGAAGACCAGGCGGTGAATTGAGACCTTTGCCTATACCCCAATGGAAGTGGGAACACATCAATATGGATTTTGTCACGGCTCTACCCAGGACCAAAGGAAAGTTTGATTCAGTATGGGTGATTGTCGATAGACTGACTAAAGTAACCCATTTTATACCGATCAGAACTGGGTACTAACTAGATCAGTTAACTCAACTGTATATCAAAGAGATCGTGAGACTACACGAAGTCTCAGTGACCATTTTATCAAACCGAGACATTAGATTCGTAGGAAGATTCTAGAAAAGTTTGCACAAAGCTTTAGGTACTAAAGTGGTCTCTAGTACTGCTTATCACCCACAAATAGATAGGCAGACTGAACATTCCATCAAGATTCTTGAGGACATGCTAAGATCCTATGTCTTAGACTTGAAAGGAAGCTAGGATGAACACCTACCATTGGTGGAATTTTTCTATAGGATGCCACTATATAAAGCCTTATATGGAAGAAAATGTTGATCACCGATTCATTGGGACGAAGTAGGTGAAAGACAGATTTTAGGACCCAAATTGGTGCAAGATGCTATGGACAAAGTTAAAGTAATCAGATAGAAATTACAAGCTGTACAAAGCTGACAGAAAAGTTATGCAGATAAACGAAGGAGACCATTGGAATTCTAGGTAGGAGAGCGTGTGTCACTTAAGATATCTTCGACGAAAGGTATTATTAGATTTGGTATGAGAGGAAAGTTAAACCTTAGATATGTTGGACCATTTGAGATTCTAGAACGGATTGGAGACATGGCGTGCAGACTAACACTGCCACCGAGTCTGGAAGGAGTGCACAACGTATTTCGCATAACCTTGTTGAGAAAATATGTGCAAGGCCCTAATCAGATTGTAACTTTGGAACCGTTGGAAGTTCAATCTAATCCGTCTACTCGAGAAAAGCCCATGAGAATCTTGGATAAGAAAGAAAAGATATTGAGGAAATGCGTGATCAAGTACGTGAAGGTCCAATAGACAAATCAAACGGAGCGAGAAGTAACTTAGGAGTTAGAAGAGGAGATGCAAGCCATGCAACCCGAGCTTTTCATTGACTCAGATAACTTTCGAGGAAGAAAGTTTCTTTTAGGAGGGAAGAGATGTAAAGCACAAATAAATAAATAATAATGGAGGGTAGAATTGTAATATAGTATATATATATAAAAAGAGTACTTTTGTCCATGAATAGATGAATTTGGACACGAGAAAGTCACGTGCGAATGATCGGGCAAATTTGGCTTAGGCCGGCATCTAAGCTACCAACCTTGAATCCTAAGCCATCGGCCTAAAAATAATGAATGACGGCCTAAGCTTCAGCATGAAGTTTCAAAAGTTTGTTAAGAAAATTGATCCTATGTAGGACTAATGGCCATCGGCGTATCTAGCTAAGCCACTGGCGTAAAGGCCAACCTATATCCACGTTTTTCCTAAGCTAGGGTTGCGTTTTTTCAAAGCTAACTCTCTCTATAAATAGACCCTAGACTCCACGACCTTGTCATACCTTTTCTTTAGCAAAACTCAAGGTATGTAGGTCTAATCTTGGTCTTTTTCAATTCTTTTCCCTAGATAGATAAATCTAATTCTAGTTTTGTATTCAATTGAAGGAGATTCGAGAATCTATTAGAGGAAACCCTAAAGTAGATTTTGAGAGTTTCAGTTCTAAATCAAAGTAAAGGTAAGATCTCTATCAAAGTCTCGTAGTTTCTAAGATTAATAGATTATAGGATTATGATTATAGTGATAGTAAATTACTTACAACAGGAGATTGATTGAACAAATTAGGGTTTGTTGCAAGCAAGATCTATGAGTTCTAGGTAAGTATGAATCTGTTCTATCTCTATGGATATAAAGTTATGAACTTTCATAGTCGTTTCGCTCATAAAGGATTGTATATATTTGTATGTGTTGTGAAGGGAATTGTGGGAGATCGTTAAGAAATCTTGAGAAATTGTAAAAGGGTTTCTGTGATGTATAAACAAGATAAACAGGTGTATTGATTTTCGATTAGGTTTACAAAATTAGGGTTAGTGTTTGATAATGTTATTACAATTGGAATTGATTGTGATATATATATATATGTATTGTTAAATAGGAGTATTACGAGATTAGGGTTCTGTTCTTTAAGCAATCTGTTAGTGGATTTAAGTTGGTAGCAATACCAGGTACGACCTTACCATGTTTGATTGTTTGTGCTTGTAGGATTAATTGTTAAACTGACTTAATTATATTGGACTTTAATTGAATCGTGTGTTGGTTGTGAGTGGCTACGGTTAGGATAGAACTCATGGTAGAGAGAAACCATAGTGGAGGGTGATACTAAACTGGCAACATGATGATCCTTATATTTCATTTTCCTAAGTGGAGTTGCATTTGAAGATGATTCCGGAAGATTAGGAGTCGTTACTAGCTTAATTATGAAACGCAACTATATATATACACCATTTTATACTATGGTTTTCATCGGGGTCATGAGTTACTCTAGGTTTAGGATTAGTTGCATATATTCCTAAATTGTGTTGGATGCAGGCTAATGAAAAATAATTAATTTGTGCTTGTTGCATTAGAATATAAGTTGTATGTGATATTGTGATTTACATGATCATGTGCATATGCTTTCAGTTTGGTGTATTGGGCATTTTTCGCTCAATCCTTTATTTTTATAGGTTCAATTGAAGATTCTATAATCTATGACTTGACGGGCTATGACGTATTCGTCGATGATGGGAAGAGCGATAGCTATTATGACCATCTTGTTGACAATTGAAATTAGTTATTAGTAATTTGAGAAGAATAACATATTATGAGTTAGTTAGTTTTCTTTTGGAGACTTTTATATGTAAGGATTCCTTTATTATATTTTAGATTGGATATTTAGTTATGTCGATTGATGAGATGAGGAAATTTAATTTGATATAAAAAGTTTTAAAAGTTACCCTATATGTGAATATTTGGTGATATTGGAAATACGTGTTTGTGGTTTTAGAAATATATAGCCTTAGCTTGTCTATTCTATAAGGACACATGGTGGGCTGATAACCTTTAGGTTAGGGCGTTACACCGGCCTTAAGTTGTACGAGATTCTCATCCTTGTAAGGCCTCAACCTCATCCTTGTGCTTTACAGGGCCTCAATTACGCAAGGATCTTGGCCTCTTGTAGTTCTTATTGCGACTCTATACTTGGAGGCCCACAACATCACTCTCCACTTCAATCTCCATAAGGAATAAGTACAAGTTTAGCCACCTTTACCTTGATGTAGGACCACCCCCATATAGGCTTGGAACTATGAGAAAGAAGACCCTGTAGGCCTTCAGTTATGGTTTGACCAAAACCTATAAATAGACCCTCACCTCAAAAGGTATGGGATCTGATAATCAAATCATACCTCACTATTTTACTCTTACTCTTTGAACCTACTAATTTAAGCATTAGAGTGGTGTACCAAACAATCTTCTGGTGCACTACTAACTTGATTTTGTGGTCTACAATGTTTCATGCTTTTTCTATTGGCAGATTGGAACCTACAACATGCATAGATATAGAAGATTAGAACAAATTTTTTTCATAATTCGAATCATTTAATGGTTTGGAAGATTTTTAGTATAAACCAAATTGTTAGTTAATAGTTTTGTTTGAGATGAAGGGAAAAAAAAACACATTGTAAATTATAATTTGGTTTAAAAACCAAACCAAATCAATCTATGCATACCCCTGCCTCTTGCCATATACATACTTAGCTTCTCCACATGATGGTCATTATGGAACTTAGCTTTATTTTATTACAAGTTTTTGTAAAATAATTTTATATAAAGGACTTGTCTTTAAATTGTTGCATGCCGATTTTAATAGTTTTGTATGTAATCTTCTAGGCAACATTCAAGAGCGAGGTTTATAACTCTGATTTTATTTATTTTTCTTACTTCTTTTCTCTCATGAGATTTTGTACTCTTGATTCTTCTCTTAAAGCTCTATTTGTTTTGAGCAAACTATTTACTGATGGAAAACGTTTTATTTTTTTGAAGATTTTCCTAAAAAGTAGCATATTTTCAGGTGGTTAACTAATTTTACAAGAATAGTTTTCCTTTATTTGTTTGTTCTAAATTCTTGGATAACAAAATTATCAAGTTCGTTGATAATCTGAAATGGACTATGGGCCTCCCAAGCTAAGTCTAGTCAATTAGTCATTTAGGCCAACCTAATATGCTAACATCTAGTCCATATCATTAGCAAACCAAAGCCCCATCAGAACACATTTTACCATCGCTCATGTACTAAATGACTTACAGTATCCAATCAGTATCCTGCCCAATATCTCTTAGCATACTCTCCTTAGTTGAGCTCTACACGAGTAAACATGGACTAGTGGGTTTATCTCACGTCCATTGTAATCATCACTAACCCACTTGCCCATAATCCCACATCTACCATAATCATTGCCACTCCCCTATAATCTTACGATACACTCAACTACCAGGGGTCATCTAACTATAAGTATTCCCCTCCTTTCCACGGGAATGATAATGTCACCTTGATCTTGTCTTCCTACATCAATCAAATCCTTGAATCAATATGCTTAATCCTAACATACCACTGACTATGTTCAGTCTAGCAAGCCCATCAAGCCTTTACTAGATCAAAACTAGTGATAAGATAATTAATAATAAATCATATTTTATACTGAGAAATAAATTTACCTAAATGAAAAAAATTAATAATAAATGTTGGTGGTAGATGATTAGTAGACAGAGCTCCTCAATGATAGGAAAATTACTTATGATTTTAAAATTTATAAGTTATTTTCCTAAAAATAAGCTATGAATGAGTTTCTATTTTCCAAAATAATGGGTTACGAGTGGAAATTGTCAATAGTGAGTCTAAGGGCCTGCAAAAAAAGAAACAGTTAATGGTACGTCGAATGCTATCTAATGGTCAGTCCAATGCTTAAGTTAGTTCTAGATCTTGACATAAGATATGCAAAAATGGAGAGAGAGTGTTTGTTAAGTGATGTTAACAGTATGAGTAGTACTACAAACCTATCGAGCTTATTTTTCATTGCTGATTTAATTTATTTTAATTTGATTTATATTATACCCAAACTCATTTGATATAAACCTTTGACTAGGAATTAAAAGAAATTTGCTAAAAAAATAAATAAGAAGTCACCGCCGGACTAAAGTTGAGAAAAATAGTAAGTTAGAATCAAGGGTATATTGATCCTACCTTAGCAACTAGTCTATGAGGAAAAAAAAAACTAATTTAACAATCAATTTTAGTAAACTAGAAATTTTTTGGATTTAGTGGCTATCCTATTAAAATCAAATGGTTACTACCTTTTAAATTCTCTAATTAAAGTTCATTCCAATAATGTCCTAAAATTTGTTGATGTTGGAAATATTTACAAAATACAATATTTACAAGTTATTGATAAAATTTACAAAATAATGCAATTATTATTTACATTCTTTACTTTGTGATAATTTTTACAAAAAAAAAAAAAAGTGTAAAAAATCGATTTTTACAAAAATAAGGGGAAAAGAAAATATTTTTTTGCTTTTTAAGTTGCCACATAGGTGCCTCCGTACTCACTAGTGGGGACTAGGGATGTTCACGGTTCAGTTAATCGAACTGTGACCCTATTTTTTAAACCTAACCATAATAATCCATTTTTTAATATTTCAATCCTTAACCGGTCCATTACAAAGGGTTAACCGCCTTAATGGTTAATCATTTTTCTGTTAATTTTTTCGGTTTTTGGTTTTTAACCATTTAACATAATTGTTTCAACAAACCAAATTAATAGTTTCAACAAATCTTATTTTTTAATCTTTATCATTAAAATTTTGTTTAAATTATTATATATATTACAAGAGTTAAAAAAAAAGGAAAATGGAAGAAAAAACAAGCCTTTCTGTCACGCCTCGAAGGGTACCCTAAACGTGGCAGTCCGCCGTACACAATATTAAAGCCTACGAATGACCACCTCAGTCACGCGAAGGCTTTCATACTATGTACAAGGCGTCTAACACATAAAGGAGAATATCGGAATGATACGTTTTATGTTGATACAATTGAGTAACAATGTAAAGGAAATACGATCTACTATACTCCAAATACAAAACCCTATACTTCAAAATACAATTCATCAAACTCCAACTACATTCATCTCAAGACTTCACTACATAAAACTATTACAAAGCAAAACGTAAAGCTTAGCCAAAAACTTCAAGCATTTATATCTTGCCGGAATCCCAAAATCATCTCGGCTTCAACCATCTCAGTCCCCACTTAGCATTCTTGGAATAACCTGCTCATTTAAACAATATTGGGGTATAAGCTACACTAGCTTAGTGAGAATTCCCTTAATTCCGTACCATAACAAACATGTTATTAATCAATCATATGCTATGCATGAACAAACACATGAGCAAGCAATTATGCATGCGTATCCGGAACCCACACACAGAACGGATTTACGCCCTCCGTATCTTGGGTTAGGAATGGTATTGAGTCTACACGACCACATCTAGTCCCCAAGCCTTCGGCTCTTAGCACTCGACTCGGCTAGGCTCATCCAAGGATGCATCCACATGCGCCTTAGTACCCCTGAATGAGCTCTGGCACCGGGCTCGTTATCCAAACGAGGCAACAACGGACCATACCGATCGACTTGCGTAGGAGTAGCATGCTACCAAATGCAATATGTCCGATGCGATGCATGATCAATTTAATTTTTGCTTAGGTCAAAATATTTATACATTCTCTAGAGTGACCAACCAATATCAGACATATAACAGAAATAATATGAACGGTGCAGTTATCCAATCAAATCGTGGTTTCGATATGCTTTAGTATTCTTTGGCATACATTCATCACAGTCTCATCATATCTCCCATCCCCATTCATATCGATTTTTATCTTGTTCCTATAATTCTAATGCAACTAACTACAAGCACAATCAAGGTAACAAAACAAGGAGAAAACTCACTCGGCTATTGGATCACCGGTCTTCTAGTAATAATAATCCGGTGGTAGGAAATCATCGAACTCGGGATTACCTAAAAAGGAAGAAATACTCTAATAAGTATTTCAACTCAAACTAATCCAACGACTTTATACGAACTATCAAATTCGTAATTCGAGTCCTAAGCGGGAATTCCAACTTAAAACGGCCATAACTTGGTCATTTTAACTCGGAATCTCGCAAATTTTATATCTATTTCTATCTACATCGGAAGAGCTTTCTAAATATGAAGTTTAAATCAAGTTTTGAAAATATCTAAGCCTCAGAATTGAGGGATCAGATCTGTACAGCGGGTATATCGATTCCAAAAATGCGGTTTTCATGAATGCACTTGAGATTCCTAAGTACAAAATGAAACTAGATGCCATGGTAATGATTTTCCCTATCATGAATGTCATGATATGAACTCTAATGAGCCTAAGTTCTTATAACTCTTTAGATTTAAAGAATTTAAATAACTTTTTCTTAGAAAACCATTTCATCTATTGTTTAACAAGTGAGTTTACTACACTTGGTCACACCTACATATTAAGGATTTTCTTTAGGAAAACTCCACTTGTTTAAAGAAATTTTGACCCTTATATTAGTTATATCCTAAGGCCTTTATTTCTTTAATAAAATCTTCATTTATAAACTTTTAAGGGGCTTTTACTAGGGTGGTTTTAAAAATCCGAATTTAGAAATTTCATTTTCAAGTTGATTCTTTTAAGAAAAATGTATTTTATACTTAAAACTTTAAGTATTTATTTTACCTATACCCTAAGGACTTCATTTATTTAAGAAAATATCATTTTTGAAGTTGGAAAAATAGTGTTTTCTAACCATCTATCATTATTACGAATTTTGCTACAAGACTTTTAGCTCAAAACTTCTATTGGACTTCATCTCTTGTTTCCAAATTTTATTTAATAAAAACTCATTTAGACTCATGAAAAACATCATCAAACATTATCTATCACCTATAGGCTTCATTTTTCTTGTAAAATACATGTTTAGAAGTTGGTAAAAGGGTTTTTAGTCTAGGGTTCCCAAGCCATCCGAATTTACACTAACTCATTTTTTGAAAAGTGTTTTCCTTTTTGGTTTTGTTAACTCATCTATCTATAGATTTATGTATTAGAAAGGTTATTTACTAAGGACAAAAACATTAAAGACCATTAATGCACATAAACTCAAAATAAAGATGAGATCTTAAATACCTACATGAATATAAGTAGTAAAATGATAGATCTACTATATCAAGTGCTTAAATAGATTTTGAAAACATAAAAACTATATTTTTATAAAAGATCTTTCGTTCAAAACACTTTTTGATGGATAAACATAAAGCTTTTGGCATGAAAGCTCCTTTAAATGTTAGATCTACTTTGTAATGGTTCGGTATTTTGTTTTGACATTTCCTTGTCCCTAGCGAAAGCTCATGGGGTCCTTTGGTTAGAAATATCCAAGAATCACTTAGCCATAACAAAGATCTATGAGTGGAAGGAGTAAAAGTTCACTTACTTGAAGTAAAATAGGAGATGGAAAGAGGAAATGGAAAGTTGTGTGTGTGTGTGTGTGGTATATGGCTCACGGCATGGGGGAGAAAAAGAGAGGAATGAGAGCTTCCTTTACCTTTTAGAAAGTTTGAAAATGAAAGAATAAGGAAAGAGAGAGAAAAGTAGTTTATATATAAAGTGAAATTATGTTAAAATGGAAGAAAACAAATAAAGAAATTTGCAAATTGGAACTTGTTGGGGAGGATTTCACGCCAACCAATGCAAGAGAAAAGAAAAAGGGGATTTGATTTTTCTTTGATTGATTTGTCTTGATAGCTTTCTACATCATATGTCATAAATTGTAGTAATAATTAAGGGACAAAAGGTCTTTGGAAAGGAAGTGATTGAGTGGTGGTAAGGGTTGCAAATATAGGGTGTACAAATGGGTAGTCATAGGTTGTACTTATGAATAGTAATGAATGTAATCAAGACAACCTAATTACCGGTAGTAAGAAAAATACGAATAAGAAGGTTATAACTGTATTTTTCGTAAGTCGGAAAATTATGAAATTTATATTTTTGAAATCCTTATTTTATTTCGATTCAAATGAGTATTCATAAGGAAATTTTTGAAATTCTAGTGCCGGGGCACGCTTTTCTATAATGGGTCTCGGGATGATCCGGAATTGAAATTTTCTTAAAATCTAATCTTTTCTTGGTTTGAAATATAATCAAGAACTATATTCAAAATTAATTTTCGTTATAAAAGTTTCTTATTTGGAAACCGAGGAAAAGCCGGAATTAGGGTTTCTAGGTCTTTCTCACAAAGCTTGAACTAAACCGGTTTAGGGTTTCATTTTCCAGTTTTCGAAGTTTACTTGATTACTAGGAAACCCAGGGTATACATTATAAAAGTAATAAAACTGTGTAATGGAATAAAATGAATAGTGCAAAAGACTAATCAATTACCGGTAGAAATAAAAATACGATAAAAAGGTTATAATTGTAACTTTTATAACCCGAAAAATTATATAACTGATATATTTAGAAATCTTGTAAAATTACGTGTCTAACGGTACTAATGGTATGTTTTTGATATCTCGAGCCCAGGGACACGCTTTTCAAAGTCTGTATCCGAACAGGTTCGAGATAGGTCAAAATTTTACCAATCTGATATTTTTATACAAACTTATATTACTACGAGCTATTCTACTTATTTAAACTACACGGCCTCTAGGGTTAAGGGCGCTAGATTGCCGGACTTAAGCTATTGTATTCTACTTAGGGTTTCCAGGTGATTTTTCCGATTTAGATCCTTGCCAATATAGAAACTGATATTTATGTTTATACAACATATTTAATTTGAGAAATTTATTTTAAGTTTTATTTTTGTAAGTATTTAATATCTTTTAACGTTTTCGGAATTCTTGAATTGGGTTTCATTTCCGAAAGTTAATCATTATTTACTTTTTATTAATTTGTTTTTGGGTTTTATATTACCCGATTTTATAAGTCAGAGTTATATATGCAATTTTTCGTACGTCGTGGTTTTGAATTTGAAGACCACTGAGTTCTTATTTTATTTTTAAGGATTTTCATTTTCTCATGATTAAGAAATTTTTGGATTCGTTCGTGATTTAGGACTGGTCGAAATTCGGTTTTAATTTGGAGTGATTTTTAGGGTTTATTTTCGAAGTTCATTTTGAAATTATTTATTGAAATTTTTCGGGGCTTACACTTTCGATGTATCATCATTAACAAAATCAAACCAAATCAATTACCACATTAACTCCCATCAAACATAGGACACAACATAGTGTTTTAATCAAAATCCAATAAATATTAACATATGTAAATTATATGCAAATGTAAATCATATGTATATATATTTTAAAAATATATAATTATATGTATATGTAAATTATATATATATTTATAAATATTGAAAAAATTAACCATTGCCTATCGGTTTCTTATGGTTACAAATACAGTATCAAAATCACATTTATTAAACATGATATAGAAATTTTTACATGTCATGTGCATATTGCAAGTAATTATCACGATACTCAATTAGAAGAAAATGAATAGGCCATCCCAGCAAAGTCAAGTTTGTTTAGCACATTTTAAGAGAAAAACTGATGTTAGTGGGTCCAGTAAAATGAAAACATAGCCAAAGGACAGTATTGCAATAAGAATGAAGCAGGCTCGAACGTGTATCACCAAAACAAATCGTGATATACACTAAAAGGATTTATCACTTCCCTACAATATAGATATGGTAGTAAAACTTAACATCGTGATTTACACTCGCGATTTTTATGTAAATTTTTTATATATGGTTTTATAAACATGATTTAACAACAGTATTTTGTTAATTAATCTTATCTAGTTTGCATATGGGTAATTTTTTTATAGCAACAGTAGACATAGATTAGATTCCATTAAATTAAGCTAGAGACTTGGACGGATTCGGATTTGAGGCAACAATGAAAAAACGAGCAACCTTGATGGACTCGACTACCCCAAATATGTTTCAGGAGGCAAAAGATGGCATCCAAGCTATTTAGAGTGTGATAAACACTCTAGTCATGACAGTTTAGACTAGAAGTTAGCCGAAAGTGGTGTTGAAAAACTCTAATGGTGGTCGACGATAGTGGTAATTGTTAGTGACAACTTCGATGTCCTTAGAATGAGTTAAAGCTATCAAATGGAAGCTTATGTTACTTGGAACCTCATGATGGTGATTTCACTTGATTTTGCATGTAAAACCGTAATCCAAAGAAATCTTTTTGAAACCCTAACTCTAAGAGCTTCTTAGATTTGAACTTTTTGAGTGACATTTTTATTGTTGCTTGATGTGGATTTCTCGAGTAAATGCCTAAGGTCCTATTTATACTAATCTATGGATAATTTTGAATGGAAAACATTTAACTTGTTCAAAGATCTTATCATGATTAAATGGGTATTTTGAACAAATTAAATGCTTGATTAAGCAAGAACAAAATATTAGAAAATACTCCTTGAGCTAGCCTTTACTAAATTCGGGCATGTTTCTTGAGCTAGCACTTCACTTGGGTTAGCACTCCTTGAGCTAGCCTTACTAAATTCAAATGCGCTTCTTGAGATGGCACTTGACTTAGGTCAGTAATCCTTGAGCCAGCCTTTACTGAATTTGAGTGTACTCATCGAGCTAGCACTTGACTTGGGTTGGCCTCCATGAGCTTGCCTTTACTATATTTGAGTATGTTGTTCGAGCTAACACTTTTCCTAAATTTGAGTGCACTCATCAAGCTGGCACTTGACTTAGGTTGGCACTCCTTGAGCTGGCCTTTACTGAATTTAAGTGCGTTCTTTGAGCTGGCACTTGAATTCGATTAATGCTTCTTGAGTTAGCCTTTTTTTAATGTGATTGCTCTCCTTAGGTAGGCATTTTGAGCTAGGGTTTTCTAAATTTGAGTGTGCTCCTCGAGCTAATACTTTGACTTAGATTAGAGCTCTTTGAGCTGACCTTTTATGAATTTAATTACTCTCATTAAGCTAGCATTTGATTTGCATTGGCACCCCTTAAGCTGATTTTTTTTTTTTTTAATTTGAGCATACTTCTCTAACTAGTACTATGACTTGGATTAACACTCTTTGAGTTTGACTTTTCTAAATTTGATTGCGCTCTGATGTTGGATTTCTCAATCACAATCAATCAAATTAAATTTATAACCCTATTCTTACCATGCGACTAATCATAGGTAAGCATACCTATCGATTGTAGTACTGGTGTACGGACAGGGGTCATTCCACCATGACCTATAATTACTAGTAATAACCCTAATTCTAGTATTTAGCCGATCTAATTCGAATTATTTTAATATATCTAAGAAACTAATTAATTATTAAACCCTAACAAAAGTGAGTGTCAATGCTTTTAATGATATCAGATCATAAAGCTAACCGTAATCTTGATTCACCACTAACTCTATTTCCAATTCCTTACTAAACATTCATTAATAGATTGTTCAGTTCTTGAACTGCAAGAATCCCTAATTTCATTAATCTCTCTTTCAAGATAATTGAATTCTAAGCCTATATGCTTAATGGAAATAACTTTTGTTATTAAATGCATACAATATTGCATTAGAGTTCATGATTCCTTAAAAAGATTCAATCTTTGTGCAAAAAGTTTATGCAATCTATGTCTAGAATCACATTCAAACTTATCTATTCATGCTAGATCTATCTCATCAATCAATCCGTCAATTAAATCAATAAGAATCATATAATGAATATAATAGTGCACATATTAATTCAAAGAAGAATAAAAGCATATGAATAGATTCAAGAAAAACATAAACTTCCATTAACAAAGCAATCCAATCTCTACATTAGGTTTAACGTTTCTTAAGATCTATGGTTAAAAGATCTATTTTTCCATATGAAGATGATTACAATGATAAAGCATGGAGAAATAGAAAGAAAATATAATTACAATCCCTAAAGTTGTAGTCTTGTGATCTCCAATAAGCCCTTGTGTTTCTCCACTCTCAAATACCTATTTTTCTCTCTAAGGTTCGTAAAAAGGAAGAAAGATATCTATATGATTGAGCTAAGGAAACTATTTATACGAAGGGAAAATTGTCTTCTACATGACCATCCTATACCACCTGTGTTCGAGGCCATATACGATGAAAACTGGTGAATTTTCACAATCGGACAATGTAAGCCACCTATGCTACCGGCCTTCAGAGATAGGCCACCAACCTTCACCAAAATTCCTTTTGTCCATCTTTTATCATCTACATGGGCATCTTACATAGCTTGTGTATCTCCTTGTGTACTTTAAAAACGCTCGTTGGTCATTTTTTATCTCCAACACCGATGTTCTACATAACTTATGTAGATTCTTATGTATGTTGTTAATCTTCTAAATTCCTATTTCTTTAACTTGCTTAACTCATCAAATTGTCTTCATTAAGCTCAAAATCTTCATTTATACTTGAAATTGATATTTTAACTAAATAAATATCCTTTTCCTTAATAATCCATACAAAATCTCGATAATATCATATTAAAACAATATGAATAATAAGGGTCTTTAGACACTTATCGTGCTCCTTAAGCTAGCACTTGATTTAGGTTGGCATTCCTTGAGCTGGCCTTTACTGAATTTGGATTGCACTCATTCGAGCTAGCAATTCTTTGAACTTGAGACAATGCTCCTCTAAGCTAGTGGTCTTAAAACTTCAACTTGTTTACGCTCCTTCGAGCTAGCAGTCTTAAAGTTAGGATAATGCTCCTTTAAGCAAATGATTGGATATCTAGGATAGCGCTCCTACGAGAAAATGATTCTAAAAACAAGTTGAATAATGCTCTTGTTAGCAAGTGATCCACTTACGATAGTGATTGAAACATTCTTGCAGGCTTGATAACTTGATTTAGAAAAACTTTTCAATTAGCTTCTTAGAAAATGGTTCTTTGAATTATTGAGATAGGTGATTAGTTTTGAAAATTCCTTCTCTTTGAGAAAACCCTACTCTTACTAATCCTTATGATTATGGCGTGATCCTTATTTCTATTCTTGTCAATCTTTATGATTGAGGCGAATAAAATACTTTCGTTAATTTGTCAAGCATATCAAATTAGTGAGAGTGTAGTTTGGGTTGTTCTTGGTGTGTCATATCATGGAGCAATGTCGTTTATATCTTTTCTTCTTGTTGTTTTTTTTTTTTTTTAAGAAATCCATAGATATACTAGTGATTAAATTCCTTGACACATTAAAATTTAATATTAGATCATTCTTAGCACATCATTTAAGAGGTCAAAAAGCTCACTTTGAAAGTTAAGGGGATAGATCCACACCTTATTAAAAGTTTAGGTAAGGTAATTTGCAAATTCCTTTTTTTTTTTTAATAATGTAGTGCATGTACACTACTTTGTAAAGATAGGGAACTTAAAGTTTTAGACCTCTTTAATGATAAGATTGATGATATTACAAGGAGTGCAAGACTAATGGAGAATTAATATTCACATGTTTTATAAAGTACTTAGGTAAAGTTTATGCAACTCTTTTAAGGTATGTCCTACTATTATTAAATAGAGTGGGGGTCTAATTCATACTTCTAGTAGTGGATTACCACAACACCTGAAGCCTACTGGATCCCCCATCTTAGGCTTCTAAGATGGCTTAATTGTAACCATATTTAACACTTTTTTTTCTTTTACATAAAGACATATCCCCACCACCCCTCCTCCCCCCCACCCACCCCTAACCAAACCAACCCAAAAAAAAAAAAAAGATAAATATATATATAGTTGTTCATATGGACTTTGGTTTCAAAAAATTTTTTGCATCACTTAAAAGAAAATATTAGTACCACTATTTACAAAAAGATGTTACACATAAAGAAAATATGTATAGACAAGAATAATTTATGAAAGTGAACCTTAAATTGATAAGTTTTAATCTAAAAAATTTATTAGGTGGTTAGCCTCTTATAAACCGGCAATCCCCAGTGGAGTCACCAAGTTATCAAGCTTAGATTTTTCATTTCATGTTTAATTTCTTTTAATTCAATTTATGTCAAACCCTAACCCATTTGATATAAATCATCAATTAGAAATTAAAAGAAATTTACATTTTCAATAAAAATTAGGAGTTGCCACCCTACTAATGTCGAGAAAAATAGTAAGATAGGATGAAAGGGTTAGCTGATACTAATTTAGCCACTAGTCTAAGAGGGAGAAAAAAAAAAAAGAAGAAATCGATCTAACAGTCAATTTTAGTAAACTAGAGATTTTTTATATTTGGGGGTTATCTTATTAAAATCAAATAGTTACCACCTTTAGATTCTCTAACTAAAGTTCATTTCTTTAATGCTCTAAAATTTGTTGATATTAGAAATATTTACAAAGTATAACATATACAAGCTATCGTTAAAATTTACAAAATAATGCAATTATTATTTACATTCTTTACATTGTAATAATATTTACAAGAAAAAGTGAATCAAATCAATATTTTCAAATATAAAGGAAAAGAAAAGGTTTTTGAATTTTTAAATCATCCCATAAGTGTCTACATATCCACTAGTCAGGATAAGACATTATGTAATTTTTTTTAATAAAAATTTAGTGTGTTATTTTTTTATATTTTTAAAATTCTTTTCAATTTTTAATAATTTATTATTGTATTTTTTAAAATAAAAAATGAAAAATTTCAAATGACAAAACAGAAGACTATTGGTTTCATTTTCTTTTTTCATTTAAGAAAATAGGAGTTTTCTAGATGTAAAATTTTTCTTTTCTTCCTATTTTTTTAAAGATATTATTATTATTATTATTATTATTATTATTATTATTATAGCAATATATACTTTTCAATGAGTACTAGTTCAAGCCTCTGTAGTGTATTGTATACATGCATTTTTTTTTTTTTTTGTTATCATTTTTATTATACACATTGTTTATTTTTTTATTATTATTATTTTTTTTTTTTGCTATTACAACATGATGAAAGTATTCTAACCTAATACCTTTCATTTGAGAGATCAAGGAGAGATCACTAGGTTAGAATGTCATTGCCTACTTTTAACATTATTTTACTGAACTCAATAACTATAAGCTAAGTCTTTTTTATTATTAAATAAATGAACAAAAAAAAAAAGAAAAAGAAAAGCAAAACACCTTACCTGTGCATGGAAAAGAACGTGAGCTGACGATGGTCACGGACACCGAACTGAGTCGGAGGCTTGTAAAAACTCGGATTCCGATCCACATTGAGCAAACGGCCAACGATGATGGGTCAGCTATTCCAAAGATGTTTGATTGGTAGAGGATGACGTCCAAGCTATTTGGAGTGGGATAAACACTCTGGTGGCGGCGATTTAGACTAAAAGGTGGCCGAATGGTGGTGTTTTAAAAACGACAATGGTGGTCGATGGTGGTGGTCATCGTCTTTGACAACTTGGGCATCCTTGGAACAAATTAAAGCTATCAAACGAATATAAACTCCTTGTGATGGTAATTTTCCCTGCAAGACCCCCAATTCGAAGAAATTTCCTGCGAAACCTTAATTCAAATAGCTTCTTAGATTTTAACTTTTGATTGAAATTTATGTTACTGCATGATGCGGATGTCTTGAGCAAATGGCCAAGGTCCTATTTATACTAATCAATGGACAATTTTATCTTGATTAAATAGGTATTTTGAACGCATTTAATCCTTAATTGAGCAATATTGGTGATGATTTAACCAAAAAATTCATTGGATTTATGTTCAAAATGAAATATCATTGGTGTAACATATCAATTACAGCTCATTTTGATCTCACTTGTTATCAATATACTCGGATTGTTTGCCTATTTGCACCATAAAATGATAGGCCGAGATCCTATTTTTATTCGACTTTGATGATCATTTTATTTGCGTCTTCTTTACTTTTCCGGTCAAATTTCCATCACATTTAATCCTTATCATGTCCTCATACTAATCATGTACTTATTTTGCTGAAACTAGGCAAAAAATTGGGTCAAATTTGGTCAAAAAATAGTATAATAACTGCAAAAAGAATGCAATTGTTTACTACACAAAGGAATTGTCCCATCGAAGACAACCACGTTATAGACACGGGGCCCCTACGGATAATGAGACCGTTGTTCTCCAGCATATAAGGCAGGGAGCATAACCAATTAAGATGGATTTTTTTGTTGCTTCTGTCCAGCATTAGATATATTTAATATTTTGGTTCAAGCCCATATTAGAGCATAGACGGATAATTAATCCAAGCCCAACTTGCATTAAAAGGTGATATTTTCTCCATAAAGATTTTCTCCATATAGATAAGTTATAAATCTAAATTACATATTTTGAGAAACAATTTTAAAAATATTTAATTCGATAAAATTAGAAGGTGTTATTTTCTCTATAGAGCATCATTTGATGCTACAATCTCATAAGTTTGTACACTATTTTATGAATGAGAAATTAAGCTAATCAACAAAACAAAAAGAAAACGAAAAAAAAAAAAAAGCTTTTGATCGTGTAATTGGTTGAGTTATAATATTAATTAACCTGCATCCTAAATTCCAACTACAATCAACACTTATTTAAGTGCACCTATCATAGAAGCATAGAAATTAAGTACATAGTCGTTTCCTCTGGGATGTCAGCAAGTACTAATATTCATCTTTTTCCTATTGTCTAACCATTAAATTCAAGTGATTGATATTATTAATATACAAATTATACTTTCAATTACTAATATTACTATTATTATCAATTCACATACAATTCACTTAGTTAATTCAATTGTAAGAGCACTTAGACTTTGCTTCATCACCAAACCCTATCAAGTAACCCACTAAATCCTCATATAATACTTATTAATTTCTCAAACTTCGGAATTTTATATGTATGTTAGTGTTTCCCAAGATCACTAAACTTTAACCCTAATTTTATCAATGGGAATCTCTTCCTAGATCAATAGCAACTTAAGGTCCCATTAAGACCTTGGAGTAGTGGTTAAAGGATGAGAAAAACCAGCCACTTCGACCGTTGCAATAGGATCGATTCACGAATGCCATGTACAGTGTAGCCAAGAAAATTAATTTTAAAAAATACTAAATGAATTTAAAAAATATATGAAAATTTCCAATTTCAATATAAACTTGTTGAACTTTCATTTCCCCAAATTTCATGAAAAAATAAAATAATTTAATATTTTATTTAATTAGTTCAAAATCAAGCATAATAAGCATTTCCAGCATCAATAATGAAAAAATATGATATCATTATCATACATATTCCACCAAAAATCAATTAACATCAATTTCATATATTCATTTATGCATTTTGACCAAGATTTTTTTTTTTTTTTTCCACAGGCTATGCCTATTTATTGTAAGAGATAATGTCAAAAATTGTATCTAAACTTTCTTAAAGAGTTCAACTAGGTACCTAAAGTTTGGTTTTGAATAATTTGGTACTTGAACAAAATTTTTGTGGATTTCTTTTATACCTGAAGTTTTGGTTTTGACAATTTGGTACCTACACAAAGTTTTCTCAGACTTTTTCATACTTAATAGAAATTACTTTAGGTATGAAAAAAGTCAACAAAAACTTGGTTCAGATATCAAAATTGTCAAAGCCAAACTACATATATAAAAAAATTCCATGAAAACTTTGTCTAGGTACCATATTATTCAAAATAAAACTTCTGGTATCTGATTGAACATTTTACAAAAGTTCACGTACCATTTTTGTCATTAACCATTATTGTAATTTCTAGCTTATATTCACAATTTCTAGATAATGACTTATTAGTAACCAATACTAAGATACACAGATCATTAATATTTCACATAAAAAACTATACTATATATTATTTTATCATGTCTATTTATTGATTTAGGTGATTATTTCATTAAAAACACTTAGACATCTTAGAAGTATAGTTCATATTTTTTGTTTATATTTGTTAATTTATGCATCCTAGGTACTATATTGTAAGCCCTGGAAAATTTTAACAAACAATTCTAAAGATGAACTTAGGAAATAAAACCCTGAAAGTCACTCCGAGTTAAAACCGAACTTCGACGAGTCCCAAATTCCGAACGAATCCAGAAATTCTGGGTTGTGAGAAGAATAAGAAACCTCATAAACAAATAGCAACCCAATATACTTCCATTCCAAAACCTTTAGGTACGACAAATTCCCTATTTTACTCCGACTTATAAATTCGGATAAAATATAGCCCTAAAATAAATTGTTGAGGAGTGAATAGTGACTGGCTTCGGGAATAAAACTCAATCCAAAAGAGTTCCGAGAACGTGGTGAGATATTTGATACTTATGAGAGTTGACCTTAAAATAAAACTCTCCAATCAGACAAGTCATATAAGTGTGAAATATCAGTTTTTATATTGGCAATGGTGTAAACCGGAAGGTTAACCGGGAAACTGAGTCTCCAAATCTCCCAAGAAACTTGGTAACCTAGACCCGACAACCTTGTATTCCTAAACCTAGGAGTTGGAACAAGAGGAAAAAGTATAATTGGTTCGTATTAAGTCTAGGATACCCTGGAAGGATGAGATCAGTGAAATTCCGACCTATTCCAATCTGATTGGGTGCCAGTTGCGAAAAGCGAGCTCTGGGATTCGAAATGTTAAGAGCATGTTATTAATGCCTTTAGAATTATATTTCTAAAGGATCTTTAAGTTATTAGTTTTACAAATTCTCAAATAGCTAGAATTATCTGATTTTACAGTTTATTTGTATTTCGTTGCTACCAGTAATTAGTGAGTTTTCAGTACGATTAATATTATTAGTTACCTAAATTGTTATTATCATTATTATTGTTATTATTATTATTATTTTTATAAGATATACCCTATTTCTCCTAGTGATCTGCTAGTACTCGGACGAACTTCGGAATCCAGAGAACCAAACCCTATATCGGTCCGATTCCAGCTTAGTAAAAGGAGCCTAGGAACCCTAGATCCGGCTTCTCCCCGATCTCATAATAAAAGAAATTTTATACAGTAAATGAATTTGGATTATTGTTCTAAAGTACATTTTAAACCTTTGAAAGTTTTAAATTCGGGAATTTTTCAATTCCGGGCCTTCCCGAGCTCAATTACGGAAAAGTGTGCCCCGGACCACGGATTCAGAAAAATGTTCCGGAATATTCATTAGAACCGTAATTTTATAAGGATTCCAAAAATATCAATTTTGTAATTTTCCGAGCTATAAAAATTACAGTTATAGCTTTTCCCATGTTTTCGGAACAACCGGTAAAGTAGATGTCTTATCTACTATTCACAAGTACAACCTACACTACACCCTACCCATACCCTATTCTTACATCCTTACAACTACTCATTACAACTTTCTTTTCCAAGAAATTTTGTTTTCTAATTTATTAGTACAATTATTACATTTATTTACACAAAATCCAATTTTTATCAAATTTCAAATCCTCCCCCTCTCTCCTACCCTTGGCCGACGCCCCTCTCCCCCATTTCCCCTCATTTTTGTTTTATTTTACTTATTTTATTCAATCAAAAGCCTAATCCACATAATATATAAGCTTATGTCTCTCTCTCCTCTCATTTTTCACTCTTCCAAAAACACTACAAGGTTGAAATCCTCTCTTCCTTTCCCTAGCTAATGTCGTGACTCCCCTCCATGCACACACACACTCACAACTTTAATTTTCTCTTCTTTTCATCTCTAAATCTCCATTAAAGTGTTGATTTCAAGCCTTGTTCCTCCCAAATCTTGTAATGGCAAGATCATTCTTGTGTGTTTTTCCACATTTTAATCCCAATGAGCATGTGCAAGGGATATGAAAACACTAATACAAGAATCTCAAGCCATCACAAGAAGTGGATCTAGTCTTTGAATGAGTTTTGTTTGAAATATCAACTTGTTCATGCATGTAAAGTAGAGATCTTGCATATATAGTGTTGTTCACGCCATGAGATCCATGATTCATGCATTATATTTAGTAGATCTAAAGTTTAGACATCCACAACTTTATGTACATATATGATCATAGGTTTATTTTGTTTTCCATGCATTGATGATCCTAAAAATGTAGTCTTGATCTTGTATAGAGGTGTTAGATAGTAGATCTTTACATATAGGAAGCAAGAACATTGAAAAAGGAAGGACTTTATCAAATATGAAATGTTGAAAATTCGGATGAAATGGAAACCCTACTTTAAAAACCCCCAAAATCATTTTTTTACTCATATTTTATAGGAAAAATGAAGGGTATGTGTAGTAGGTATCTTGAAGGAATGATTTTCACAAACTTAGATGAGTTTAGGCATGATAGGAATGTAAAACAAGTGGTGGAGTTAGAATGAAAATATTGATATGTTGATCAATAGTTAAATTCGATAATTTAGGTTCATGCCTACAAGAACACTTAGTATCTAAGTCTAAATTGGATGTTTTATAAGCTAAATGAAGTCCTTAGATAATATATATATTTGAGCTTCAATTTTTAATTCATTAGACAAGTTTTTCCATAAGAAAAATGCAAGAAAATAAGATTTCAAAAAAATTCGGATTTTTACAAAAAGCTTGTTTAAAAACATGATTACCAAATGAAAAATGGGAATTTTTATGCATGAATGAAGGCCATGGTTAATATAGACTTTGAGAACTTATTTTTATTTAGATAACAAGTAAATTACAAGATTAAAAATCAAAGAAACCCTAAGGAGTGTAAAGTGGAAGAATAGCTTCTTAAGAAATAACCTTTATGGAGTTTTCTAACACTTAGGAGTTCATAAGAGTTTATTATCACAAAATCATCATGACTATGCATATATTGAGTTCATTACATGGCATTCATGTTAGTAATTCATTCCTATACCATTCATGCATAAATTATCAACTAGGAACATTTTTATCAAAAACGAAACAATTTTTCGAAATCGGCAAAGTGACGCAACAGAACTGATCCCACTGTTCCGTGGCCTTACTATTTTCAAAACTTGAAACTAATACTAGAAATAGATAGATCTTTCGAAGTAGATAGAGATCGATATAAAATTTGCGAAATTCCGAGTTAAAATGGTCAAGTTATGGCCGTTTTAAGTTGGAACTTTCGCAAATAGCGAGAATTCCGGTTTTGTGAAGTATAGATACATAGTTTGAATTAGTTTAGTGATGAGATTCTTATTAGGCTATTCTTATTTGGTAGGTGAATCCGAACACGACGATACCGTATCACCCGACCACCATTGATAAGAGACCGGCGTACCATGGCCGAGTGAGTTCCTCTTCCGATTTCAATTATTGTGTATGATTGTAATGATAGTCGCACTAGTTGTTAGGTGAAGATGAAAAGGAAAAAAAAAGTATGATGGAGTTATATGGGAATTATATATTGTCTATTGTTGATGTGTGAAATGAACCTTAAGAAATTTCGGAACCGGGTGTTAAGATATGAATTGATTATTTAGTGTGTTATATTGAATGTTTGTGGATAATTGTTGGCCACCTAAAAGAATTGAATTAATGTATATTTGACTCAATTGTAATTGGACTCATTCATCTCACGACGGGGATGGAGCATAAGCATTGGTTGGTTTTTCGTGATCCATAAAACGAATACGTGTTGGTTAATCGTGATCCATAAAACGAATACGTGTTGGTTAATCGTGATCCATAAAACAAATTTATGTTCAGTTGACCGTAAGCTTAAACGTCGTACCGCAGGATTCGTTAATCTGCTAACCCGGGATGGAGGGCGCAAGTCCATCCACATATGATTTCCGGCTGGTCATATGTTTGCTAAACTCACTTGTTGATGCATTTCACTTGGTTGCCTAATTACTTGGTTGAATATGTTGTGTTAATTGTAATTCGGAAGTTCCACTCACTAAGCTAGTGTAGCTTATACCCCTATAGTTTCCTGTTGCAGTATGAATACCTTTGGCTTTCTCCGAGGACCCGTGGGCACCAGGTATGACTCTTAGATATTAAGGAGCTTTCGATGAGGCCGGGGCCTAAAGATTAGAAATGGGCTCTAATCCTGTTTCCCGAACCGGTATTTAAAGGTTAATGTAAGGAAATGTGTGGATTTGAGAATTGGTAACTGATATTATCGAGGGTATGCCCCCTAGAGCATGTAATAGAATAATTTTCTGTATGACGGTTATGATTTATATTCTTGCTGCGGTGTATATCTCTTTAAGCTACTACGAAGCAAAGTATGATCTATGAATGTTGAGAGCGAGTCTTACACCCGATGTTTAAACTCATGGGAAGACTAAGGTTGTCTTACTTGAGATTAAATGTTGAGTGTGGCGGACTGTCACGTATAGAGCACACTTTGGGGCGTGACATATATAATGTTCAAATCTACATTAGTTTTACACTAATAGTTTTGTTTACATTTACAATCATCAACAAAATAAACAGAACTTACTAAAAATTTTAGAAAAACTAGATAATCCATTCTCTACCTAACTTCTTGAATTTTGTTGTAGCGTCTACCAATTATCCCACTTGATTCTTCAATAATTCCTAAACATTCAATTGAAATAGAGATTGGATATCTATAAATTAGGTGTTAGAAGTAGTAAAAGGGTTAGATATTGTAAGCCCTTGGTTTTTAGAAGTAATCCTAAGCCTTAACCCTAAGCCGGGAAGTCAACCAAAAACCTTAAGTCAACGGATCTCAAGTTTAACCCTACAATTTAGATTCGAAAATTCCATGTTCGTAAATCGAGAAGTCAAAAATTTAGTAAGTATGTAGAATAATCTGTAACAATATTTGATTTCTTAAAAATATTAGATTGGTTTCTTTTCAGCTTATTTCGAACCCGATTGAATACTGTTTTTGGAAAGTGTATCCCGGGCTCGAAAAATTAAAAATATATCTTTAATATTTTTAGACTCGTATTTTCATAAGGATTTCAAAAATATCGAGTTCATAATTTTTCGGAGTCTAAAAATATCAGTTATAGCTTATATAAGCATATTTTGACCGTACTGGTAATATATTTGTTGAAATACTAAAATAATTCAATTAATTATTTAATTTTATTTATGAAATTTCTGCCACTTATTTAAAAATATTTTTCTTAATTTTATTTTATATATTTTCGTAATAAAAAGCACTTTTTCAACCCATACTTCAAGTACACTTCAATTGTCAGTTCTACACATTATTCAAGCTTTCTTTCACTCATTCTACACTCCATTTTCAATGTTCGGCAGCTGACCATACTCTTCAAAACAGCCACCTTTCCTTATTTTTTTTATTTATTTAATGAATTAAAGCCTCATTTAGTTAGCACATTAAGTACAACAAGTTACACTTTCAAAAAAATTAAGTTACAAATTGTCTACACTCTCTCTTTCCTCCTTGCATTTCACGTGAACCCCTCCCCATTTTGCCCTTGTTTTATTTTTTCTTTTCCCATTTATTTCACACTCGTTTGATACAATCCTCTTTCTATTAAATGCATTTCATTTACACACTTTCTCTCTTTGCAAACCCTACCTCTTTTCCTCTCTTTATTCCTCTCTTTCCCTTGTTCTTGCACAACAATATAAGCTGCCCCCATTTCCATTTATTGCTTCTACACTCCATTCTTGAAGATCTTTGAGTAAATCTTTCTTCTTAAGCTTCCATAGACACTATAGGTTGATTACATGGAGGTTTCATGCATCAAAGGAATCTCCATAATGCCTAAAGGCTAGAGATGATGATGCCAAAACTTTGAAACACTCCTCTTGTTGATGATCTATAATAATATTGCTATATTTGTTGTCTTTAAGACTTTATTATCTTCATATTTTTATTATACTTGTAGATCTAGTTTTTATGAAGCTTTGGTTATGTTTATGTTTAGATCTATAGGTTTAGGGCTTACTACCATGTATTTCTTTTATATTCATGTTCATATTATGTGTAGATCTTAGATTTGAACTTGAATAAAAATAGTGAAATTCGTATCTTGACAAAACCTATATTTAAAAACCATCTTCCAAGTTTTAAAATGGGAGCTTTAGTTGAGAAAATGAAGATTTAATGAATGTATATAATCAAGACTTCTCTTTATAAGAATCAAAGGTGATTTTCAAAAGTTATTTTCAAAATAAAAATATCATTTTCCGATTTTGGCTAAGACATGGTTTAAAAACATGTTTTACAACTCAAAAATAAAGATTTTATTTAAGAAATGGAATGCTCATAAGATAGGATATGTAAAGAATGATTTTTCATGAGTCTTGATGGATTTTATCAAGAGATATGTTCAAAAACAATTTTTGAAAATTCGGATCTAAGCCAAGACCCATTTTTAAAACCTATTATCTAACCCCAAAATGAAGATTTAAACAAAAATATAAAGGGCTCATGGTATAGATATTCTAAGGATTGGATTTTCATAAGTTTAGATGAGATTTCCTAAAAGATATTTCTAAAATAGAGAGTTTTGTGAAAGACAAGTCTAGGTCTTATTTTCATTCTAAAACTCAAGAATGAAGTTCAGATTTTGGAAGAGGTGAATTTTGAAAACCTTATTTTAGACTTCGAAACAAGAGTTTTATGTGGAAAATAGAATGCTTTGATAATAGATGACACAAAAAAATTATTTTCATTGAGTCATGTTAGTTTTAGCAAAAGATTTTTCTCAAAACAAGAAAATGAGTTTCAACTCAAAATCTTGGTTTTTACTAAAGTAGATTCTTAGAATTTTCATTTGGAAGATATCTTGATGATCATATCAGTTTTTAATTCTTTATCTTTGGCTAGGAGTTCTCTTCACAAGTGTAGAACCAATATAAGATGATCTAAAAAGATTAAATGGAACAAAAGTAACAATTTTCATCAAGAACTCAAAACTGGAAATTCGTAACCCTGCTGTACAGTGGTTTTCTATCCTCAAACGACCTTGTATGTTTGATTTAACTTAGGAAATAGATAGATCTTTCGAAGTAGATAGAAATCGATATATAATATGCATAATTCCGAGTTAAATTCAGTTAGATATGACCATTTTAAGTAAGGACTTCATCTTAGACGAAAATTGACGAAATTAGTAAATAGAATTGTTAAGTTTATTAGAATTTTATGAGAAATACTCATTGAGGATATTCCTTGTACTTAGGTGATTTGGAGGACGGATTTTCACTCCCCGAGGACTACTACGACTAGTGGATTTCTCTCCACGGCCGAGTGAGTTCATTTCTTAAATAGTTGTACTCATGTATGTGCTTGTAATCGTAGTGACATTAAAATTAGGAAATGATAAAACTATGATGAGTTGTGATTTAATCTTGGTTGAATGAATAATAAGTATATCGAGACAAGACTTGTTGTAAATATCATTATGTGAGCTAGTATAGACTTGGATTGTCTGAAATTCTCGATGATCGCATTTAATCTACATAAGTAATATGCCACAATTATATGAATAAATTGTACATGCATATCACATAGTGAGTCACATTGCATTAGCTAATATACCTTTGGTGGGACAAAAGTATATTAGCGGAAGGCAAGGGGGCTTATGTTAACATTAAGGATGTGAGATCGCTTAAGTTAATGGATGTGGAGTAGGCACATAAAACTACAACAATAAAACAACAGAGGTTGCATAACTAAGAGAATGAGATCGGGATGATGGTTGCATGACTTATGGACCACCCCACTCAAAATTGGAATACATGGTTACATGTCTTATGGACCATCCTAACCCCGAATGGAGGGCGTAAATCCATTCACATGTGGCTCCCGCAAAGTCATATGCTTGTATGATCATTTGCTTGTGCATTTCATATGGCTGCTAATAACTTATCTGTTATATACTGTTGTTGAGTATTAAATATTTGGGAATGAATCTCACTAAGCCTGTTAGCTTACACCTCAATAGCTTTGTTGTGATGTTCCTTTTTTTTTTTTTTTTTTGTTCCAAGAGAACACTTTTCACAGGGTTATCTTTTGGATGAATGAGCTTTTGAAAAAGCCAAGACCTAGCTAGAGGCCTGGACTTCTAGAAAAATCTTTAACATAAACCCTAACGTTTGTAATATGGTTTTATATTGGATAGACTTCTGTTATTATTTTGGCGGGGGTATGCCCCCTTGACTTTTGTAAAGACTTAACTTATTTACCTTGTTTTGATTTCTATTCTTAATGTTATTATATGCCTTCTTAAGACTATTCGATTCAAAGTATGATCCTAAAAGTTGTGCAAGTACACCTTACACCTGGTATGTAAGCTTATGGGATGACTAAGGTTGTCATACTTAAATTTAAATATCGAGAGTAGTGGACTATCGCGTTTTGGGTACCTTTTAGGGTGTGATAGGTATTCATTTACCTATTTTTGGTGCAAAGATTAATGATGGATTGAATAATGTTTTTTAGCTTAATGTGGATGTTTGTTTAATCAATATAAAGCTAGAAATGTTGTAGAATTTTGGGGTTTGGGAGCTAATTCTTGATGGAAAAAGAAGAGGAAGAGAATGAGGGATTTTAGGTAGGTTTAGGCTGCCATGCGGGTTTGGTTAAAAGTGTTTCCTAGGTTAATGGTTTAGTTAAGTATAACTAGGGGTTATAATAGGGTAATGTAAGGAAGAAGTAGGTCTCCTTTGAACTTTTTTGTTACAATTTAAAGAGAAATTAATGGAGCATAATTGGGTTTTGTTTGTGCTAATTACTTGATTTAGGTGTGCTTAGTTAGTGGCTAAGACATGGGCATTGGCCCTTGCATTTTAGATAAGTTTGACTTGTCATTTAGGTGGATTGGGTAATTCAATTTAGGGGATTAGGCTTTTGATAATAAATATAAGACATTAGTGATATAATTCACCTAAATGGATTTTAGATTTAGCCAAATAAATTTGTAATTTAACTTAGGAATTTCAATTGGTTGTGATGGTTATTTAGCTAACTTGAGGTATTTAAGGATTTAAGAATTTAGGGTGTTAAAATCTCTTTTTCAATTGAATTTATTTACTATAAAGGTAAATTTTATTATTATTTTAAATTAAATTTTAAGCTTCAAATTTGCCCATATCTTTCTATAGTTTTTATTTACTAATTTTAATCTAGCAATATATATTTAAGGATATTTCATGCATGGTTGTGAAATCACCCCAAATTCCACCACTTGAATTTTCCCCACACTTATTAAAAATTATTATTCTTTAAGTATGTTTCTTCCCTCTTAGCTCGATTTTCAGACAATAATAGTGGCCTGACAGGTCTTAAATGTCTACAGACACAAAGATACATGTTAGTATAGACTTTAACTGACTATAATAATTAAAAAAAAAAACACAAGAAAAATAAAGTAAATCAAACATAGGTTGCTTCCCGTGAAGCACTTGTTCAACATCATTAACTCGATAGGTGAAAACTCTTAAGATCAAAGCTCAATTGAGAGGAGTTTGAACTCCTCTTTTCCATCAAAAGCATCTAGGTTACCAACATAAAGCTTTAGCCTCTGCCCCTTAAACTTGAAACTTCCTTTGTCGAGGTATTGGAATTCAACGGCTCCATAAAGAAAGATCTTCTCTATATGAAAGGATTCAACCATCTAGATTTAAGTTTCCTAGGGAAGAGCTTAAGCCTTGATTTGCATAAGAGAACTAAATGTCCATCATTAGATTGTTTTGGATGGCGGATTTTGGAGTCATGTAGTAGCTTGGTCTTTGCTTTATATAGATGAATGTTCTTATGTGCATTAAGATGCCACTCATCGAGCTCATTGATCTAGAGTTATCTCTTCCCATCAACTACAACTAGATCAAGATTGACCATTTTGATAGCACAATAAGCCTAATGCTCTATCTCTATAGGTAAGTGACAAGCCTTGTAATACACAATCAATAGGGAGTAGTTTCCAGAGGAGTTTTATAGGCTATCCAATAAGCCCATAAGGCATCATCAAACCTCTATGCCTAATCCTTTAAATTGTGTACTACCATTTCCACAACATTTGTTTCAAGTCTTGGTTGGATACCTTGACTTGTCCACTCATTTGTAGGTTATGGAAAGTGGCTAGTTTATGGTGTGCTTTATATTTCTTTAGCACCTTCTCAATTTGAGCATTGTAAAAGTCAGTGCCCCTATCACTTATAAGTGCTCTTGGCACAAAAAATATGGAGAAAAGCTTCTTTAAGAACCTTGTGACCACCCTTGCATCAATGGTAGTTGGTGCTTGGGCTATAACCCATTTCAAGATGTAATATATGGCCACCAAGATATATTTGTTGCAAAATGAGCTTAGAAAAGGACCAATAAAAACTTTACACTTAAGAATGAACTTCTAAGGCATTTTGTCTCTCTTAGAAATATTATCGGTCCTTTGGCATCAGTCATAAGCTGAAACATATGCTTAAACATCTTTCAATATACTTAACCAATAAAAATCAGCGTCTGACACCTTTTATGTAATTCAATCGGTGCTATAATGGCCACCAGTAGAAAAACTATGGTAATGAAATAGAATCCTTTGTGCTTCTTTGTAAGAGATACAATGCCTTATAATCCAATTAGCACAAACTCAAAATAGGAAGGGGTTTCCCAAAAGTAATATTTCAAGTTCGAAAAGAACTTCTTCTTTTTAAGATAATATGGAGAAAAGCTTCTTTAAGAAACTTGTGACCCTCCCTTACATCATTAGTAGTTGGTGCTTGGGCTATAACCCATTTTAAGACGTAATCTATGGCCACCAAGATATATTTGTTGCAAAATGAGCTTAGAAAAGGACCAATAAAAACTTTACATTTAAGAATGAACTTCTAAGGCATTTCGTCTCTCTTAGAAATATTCTTGGTCCTTTGGCATCAGTCATAAGTTGAAACATAGACTTAAACATCTTTCAACAAACTAAACCAGTAAAAATCGGTGTCTAGCACCTTTTGTGTAATTCAATCAGTGCTATAATGGCCACCAGTAGGAAAACTGTGGCAATGAAATCGAAGCCTTTGCGCTTCTTCGTGAGAGATACAATACCTTATAATCCGATTGGCACAAACTCAAAATAGGAAGGGGCTTCCCAAAAGTAATATTTCAAGTTCAAAAAGAACTTCTTCTTTTTATGATAATCTAAGTCTTGGGGAAGGACTCTTCTAACTATGTCAATGAACCAAGGAATGCTTTTGTCATCCATAACACATATAGCCTATTGCCTCTCCTCCGAAATTCATCACAGATGTGCTCTTCGTGTGATTGGTCAAGATGTGGATTTTCAAGTCTTAAAAGATGATCCACAACTAGATTCCATGTTCCTTGTTTCTCTAGTTTCCAAATTAAACTCTTAGAGTAGTAGAATCTATCTAATGAGCCTATTCTTAGCATTATCCTTTGACAATAGAAACTTCAAAGTTAAATGACTAGTATAAACAATCACCTTTGACAAAATGATGTAGGGGCAGAATATATCAAAAGCAAACACAACTGCTAGTAGCTCCTTAGTAATTGATACGGATGGGAGAATTTGAGTAATTTACGAATCTAGTGCTTTGAATTACGATTTAAGTTTTATAGTATATTTTTTTTTCTTATGAATAAAGAAACAACAAAAAAACTAAAGATATGAACAATTAATCCTTAGATATGACGCACCAAAGATAAAATCGAACTAGTTGTTCTATTCAATCAATACTACACACGATGATAAGAAACAACATAGAATAATCTTGAATAGAAAACTTAATCTTATTCAAGCAGGCAATTTGTCACAAAGGACATTCAAAGTTTACCGAGGGTAAAATAAGCCAAAAAAAAAACTACCAAACATATCACTAATAAGCCCTTATATACTCCCATAAGTCAGGCGAAGGGCAAAAATGGAAAATTACAAGATAAACAAATAAAATAGAAAACTAAAGCTTCAAACAGCATAAAAACAATTATGAAGATCACCCTGTTGATCACGGCTGTGACTCAGGCCATGATCCTCTCTAGATCAAATTAATTTTTCAATTTCAAGTTGTCACAGGAATGATATGGCTTATAATGGTTGCCATCACACACTTGATGAAGCCCATCATCTCCTCTGGTCCTCAATTCCTCCAACGATGATGTGATAATGCCCTTTGTAACGAACGTGATGCTGATTATGGTCAGGATCAAAGTCACGCCCCAGAGGGTACCCTAAACATGGCAGTCCGTCGCACATAATATTAAAGCTAATGAATGACAATCTTAGTCACGTAGGAGATTCGATATCACGTATAAGGTGTGCTTCCAAGATAGTAGGAAACTCAAAGGGGTATTACATTTAAGCAGATAATAAAAGCATGCAAGAACTTATAAAGGTAAACATGTAATAATCATCCCGTACATAAAATCTTGCTAGTCTAAGCCATCTTAAAAACATACATGAATATAATAAAAGTCTACTATAGAGATTTCTCTTAGAAGTCTACACTCAAAATTAAAGTATGTAAACTTCTTCCAAAAACTCCTAGTAACTTTGGCTCTTGCCTGACAAAAGGGGCTCCTTGGTGCCAACCATAGATAATCAAACTGTAACAAAAAGCTATAAGAGTATAAGTAAACTAGCTTAGTGAGATAACTCCCTTCTTCAAAGCATTTCCATAAAACATACAAGTATTTAGACAATCATATAAGAATGCATCAATCATATGAGTGAACAAAATACACACGATTTATGCCCTCCATGTCGGGGGTTGGGTGGTTACCGGCACATACAACCATCAATGATTGTAGACTTAACGGCTCCTATTTGTCTATGTAGACTTTCCGGCTCCTACTAGCCACCACTACAACTCCACGTTTCCCCACATGAAGAATAATAGCAAAAAATAAATGTGACTCACAATATGTTATGCATAAATTGTTCTTGATATTGGTTTATTCAATTATTGTTGATTTCAAGTTAAAGGTGACCAAAAAAATATTCATCATACCTATTGCAAGAAAACATAAATTATTCATCAATTCTTCTTTTAATATACTAAGCTTTTATTCAACAACCACAACATTCAATCATGAATCCAATTCACAACATTTATTCATTTATCTTTTTCCTTACTCTCTAATGCTACTATTTACAAGCACAATGAAGGAAATATAATTAGTAAGGGATTAACTCACTTCATGTCGATCGCTCCTAGTTGAAACAATCTCCTAGGAAGGCGATATCGGTTCCTTCTTCATCTAAACAAGATAAAATACTCAAAATGAGTCTTTCATAGAATTTCTACTTTAAAGATTCTAAATCTATCTCTAAATTGCGGTAAAATTGGATTGAAGGAAGTTCCAACTTAAAATTTCCATAACTTGCTCATTTTAACTCGGAATTTCGCATATTATATATCATTTTCTACTTACTCAAAAATATCTATCCATTTCTAAGGTTACTTTCACTATAAAAGGTCATTTGGGTCACGGTTTAGAAGGGTACAGATCTAACACGAAAATTCTTTTCTTGAAAATCAACATTTTCTAATTGTTCCTTTACTAAGACTTGTTTAAGTAAAACCTAAATATGTATATACTTGAAAGGATTTCCTTTTGTATATAAATAGACTCATAACTTATGCATAAAGCTATAGGTGTTATCTTATTTAATCAATTTTCTTAAAACAACCCTTTCTAGTGTTTTGGAGAATTTGGATTTGTTACACCTTACTTTATGTAGTGGAAGTAACTTATAAATTTTTGTTTGATCAAAGATCTAATATTCTATATATTAATTCTTTAGTTTATCAAAAGTGAGTCGAAAATAAGGTTTGGTCTTTTGAGATTATCTAGGGATTGAAAATAGAGTTTTCAAAAGTTTTCTTTAGTAGTACTTGATGAGTTTATTTATTTTCATTTTCTTTGTAAGTTGATTTTTCTTGAAAACTCATTTAGCTCTTGGTTTGGTAAAAATAGTATCAAGTTATTATCAAGATTTCTTTTGTCATTTGAAAAGGAAGTATATTTAGACTTTGAAGAAACTTCTTCTATTATTAGTTTGAAATTTTATGATGAGTTTATATAAACCTTTAAAAGAAATTTATTTTGAAAATATTTTTCTAAGCCATTGGGAAAAACATTTATCTAGTGATCACATTTTATTCTTTCATCAAAAAGATTCATTTTTATTTGGACAAAAACTTATTAGCCATGCATGAATATGATCATATAGTTATAAAAGCTGAAAAAAAATATCACAAGATAAGATAGTAAGGAATATAAGAAATAAATAATTGTCAACTATTGGGAGCCTTAGCTTCTTCAAGGCTTCCCGGGACCAAGAATAGACTAGTCTCGAAAGAAAAAAAGATTGTTTTCACTTGATGAGGGCAAGTCTAAGACTAGAAAGACTAGTCTTAAAACAACTTGAAAGTAAATAAATTGCAATAATAAATGAGCTTATATGCTCTAACCTCCATGGGTTTAGAAAAATAAATTCATGAACAAGAACAAAGTATGAACATGTTGTTGCTTTCCTAACCTCCATGGTTTTAGAAAACACACACTATGCTCATACTAGGCAAATGAACATAAGGAAAGCTTAAGAGTATTACCTATAAAAGAAGAAAAACTAGAAAAACTTTAAGAGAAATTTTGGAGAGATTTTGAGAGAGTGATGATAGTGTATGAAAGGTGTGAAGGTAATGGAAGGAAGGGGTAGTATTTATAGGAAAATGTGGGGTAAATTGTGTTAATAAAATAGATTGAGGGAAAAAGGGAAGGGGGCGAGTGCAAAAATGAGAGAGGAGAGAGAGAATTTTTTTTTTTTTTTTTTTTTTGTTAATGAAAAGTAATATGTGAGAGATGTGAGGTTATATTAGAAATGAAAATTGTAAGAAAATAGGTGTATAAGTTGTAAAAGTAGGTTGTAAGAAAAAGTAGAGATAGATGAATTGTATAGAATAGTAATGAATAGTGTAATGTAAAGTAGATATGACAAATGAAGTACTAGTAGTAAGAAAATATGCGTATAATTACGATATCTTATATTTTTAGTTACAGAAAAATTATAAAACTGATATTTTGAAAACCTTATATCTTTACGAGTCTAATGGTATATTCAAAATATTTTTACTATTCCGAGCCCCTTGATATGCTTTTCGAAAACTGTGTCCGATGAGGCTCAAAACGAATCGTGGTTTAACTAATCTGATATTTTTAAGTTTTCTCATGTTATTACGAACTATTCTACATATTAATCTCTTACTTACTCACTCACTTAGGGTTACGAACACGAGTTTGCCGGACTTAAATGGTTGCGTCTGATTAGGGTTTTGTTGATTTTAGGGTTTTCGGTTGACCTTTTAATTAGAGTTTAAGCACAACCGATCGTAAAACTTTGGGGCTTTACAATCACTGCTAATATAGGGTTCGTGATCTCTACTAGAGTTCGATCTTCACATTCAGACTCTATCATGGGCTTGAGAACAAGTATCTTCTCCATCATAGGTAAGATTATGGGTGATATGGAGGCCATAATATACTCTGAAACTAGATCTCTAATACTTATCTTGATCTCTAAATCAGGTGGTCATCCAAGCGATCCATGATCCCTATCATTTCACTAGGGCACATGAAGATTTACTCTCAAACCTTGATCAAAGTTATCCCGAATAGAAGAATCACTTTTTATCTCCAAATTCTGTCTCACATATAATGCGTGCTTTGTTTGCCTACTGGCAAGTTTCTTCTCAGCTCTTTCTAGTGCCAACAATAATTATTTTTTCATAGGATTATTCAACTCTACATGTGTTTATCGTACAACTTTGGGACTAATAGGATATAATTTAATTCTCCTTCCATTGAGCAAAATAGAATAAGTGTTGTCCCTATCATTATGGTTTTCATCTCAATCAAACAACTACGGATTCCCCAATAGAATACGAAATGAATTTAGTAGCACTTTATCACAAATAACCTTGTTAGTGTAATGATTAGGTAAAGAAATGTGAACCGATATCTACTTAGTGATCTTACTAGATGCTTTGTCATTGAGCCAATATAATCGATATGGTTATGGATGGGGAGTGGTTGGAAGTGGTAACTTCTCTACGAGTGTTGTTACCAAGATATTAGTGCAACTACCTGAATCAATGGTAGCTACATAAATAGGCCCGTTCATTAAGAATTTAATATGGGATATATTTGATCACTATCTATGATCAATCGCTAGTGTCACACTTAAACTCCTCCTTAGCACACTATTTAAAGGTATAGCAGACCCTATTGATTGTTTAGTTGGCACCTCGTCTTCACTTTCCTTGTTAGAATTAGTATAATTGACTTTTTTCACTTCATCATCACTCTCCAAACAATCTCCACAAATGTAAACAACACGTCTGTTCAAACATTGAGCAACCATATGTCCAAAACCTAAGTATTTGAAACATTTAATTTCTCTAGTTTTCCTCCCAGCACTACTAGAGTCATTCAATTTAGAAACCAATTTTTCCTTCTCATCATTAGATTTGCCATGATTGTACTCATTTTTCTCATCATCCTTATGATTACTAATGCTCTCATTTTCATCATCATGCCAATAAGATTTCCTACTACTTTCATATTAAAAGAGTTATCCAAGGATTTATGAAATTTACGTTGTCTTTCAATCTTTTCCTCCATCAACATTGCTTCCTCCAAAGTATCAATTCGTTGAAGCTCAATAACAATTGAAATTTCAGATTTCAAACCTACAATGATTCTAACAATTGATTGACTTGAAGTTTCTATGATTTGACTTCACACAGTAAGGATCTCAAACTCTTGATATACTCAACCTCGCTTTTATTTTTTTACTACAAAATGTGCAACCTCATAAAGAATTCTTGGTATAGTAATCTAGAACGAATCTTTACTGCAATAACTTACGCATTCAGCATATCTGGTGACATTCCACTCTCCATTTCTCTTTCTACTAGCTAATACATTCTTCCACCAATGTGAAGCATAGCCTTTACATTCAATTGCAGCAAGTTTAACTTTTCATACATCATCACAATCATGATAATCAAAGAACTTTTCAATTTGCTCTTCTCAATCAAAATATTTAGCTGCTCCACCTGTACCATCAAAAGATGCTAATTCTAGTTTTACAGTGTCTATACCACACAATCCTCTAAGCTTACGCCCATCACTGTGATCATCAAAATCATCTTCATAATCTCCAACTCTACGACCACACCAAGCGACACACATTCCCTCTTCCTCTTCCACGACCATCTACTACTCCACTACGGGGAATTTGAATTGTCACGCCCCATAGAGTACCCTAAACGTGGCAATCTGCTGCACATAATATTAAAGCTAATGAATGACAACCGTAGTCATGCAAGAGCTTAGATATCACGTGCAAGGCGTGCTTCCAAGATAGTATGAGACTCAAAGGGGTATTATATTTAAGCAGATAATAAAAGTATCCAAGAACTCACAAAGATAATCATGTAATTATCATTAAGATAAAAGTTTCTTACTACTTCTTAGGGGCATTCCCCCGCACTTAAAGTCTTGCTACTCTAAGCCATCTTAATAACATACATGAATATAACATAAGTCTACTATAGAGATTTTTCTTAGAAGTCTATAGCTAAAACTAAATATGTAAACTTCTTCCAAAAACTCTTTGTAGCTTTGGCTCATACCTGACAAAAGGGGCTCCTTGGTGCCAACCACAAGTAATCAAACTATAATAAAAAGCTATAGGAGTATAAGAAAATCTAGCTTAGTGAGATAACTCCCTTCTTCAAAACATTTCCATAACACACACAAGTATTTTAAACAATCATATGGGAATGCATTAATCATAGGAGTAAACAAAATACACACGATTTACCGAAAACCAGGTGTAGCATGGATTTTACGCCCTTCATGTCGGGGGTTGGGTGGTTACCGGCCCATATGACCATCAATACTTGCAGACTTACCGGCTCCTACTTGCCCTCTAGACTTTCCGGCTCCTACTAGCCACCACTACGACTCGTCATTTCTCCACACGAAGAATAATAACAAAAAGTAAATGTGACTCACAATATGTTATGCATGAATTGTTTTCAATATTGGTTTATTCAATTATTGTCAAGTTTGAGTTAAAGGCGACCAAAAACAATATTCATCATACATTGTAAGAAAACATAAGTTATTCATCAATTCCTTTTTTGATATACTTAGCTTTTATTCAACAATCACATTATTCAATCATGAATCCAAATCACACAACGGTTATTTATTTATCTTTTTCTTTACTCTCTAGTGATACTACTTACAAGCACAATCAAGGAAATATAATTAGTAAGGGATTAACTCACTCCATGACGATTGCTCCTAATCGAAGTAATCTTTCGGGAAGACGATATCGGTTCCTTCTTCACCTAAACAAGATGAAATACCCAAAATGAGTATTTCATTGAATTCCTATTTTGAAGATTCTAAATCGATCTTGAATTCACGGTAAAATCGGATTTGAAGGAAGTTTCAACTTAAAATGACCATAACTTGCTCATTTTATCTCGGAATTTTGCATATTATATGTTGTTTTCTACCTACTCAAAAAGATCTATTCATTTCTCAAGTTAATTTTACTATAAAAGGTCGTTTAGGTCTCGGATTAGAAGGGTACATATTTAATACAAAAATCCCATCCTTGAAAAACAAAAAGTTCTAATCTTTCATTTACGAAGGTTTGTTTAAGTAAAACTTAAATATGTATATTTTTGAAAAGAATTCCTTATGTGCATAAATATACTCATAATTTATGCATGAAGCTATAGGTGTTGTCTTTTTTAATTTATTTCCTTAAAACATCCTTTTTCTAGTGTTTTGGAAAATTTGGATTTATTAGACTTTACTTTATGTGGGTGAAGTAACTTATAAAATTTTTGGATTTATCAAAATCTAATATACTATTTTGATTCTTTAGTTTATCAAAAGTGAGTTGAAAATATAGTTTGGTCTTTTGAGGTTATCTACTAAATTTATTTCTAGGATTTGAAAAATATAGTTTCTAAAAGTTTTCTTTAGTAGTACTTGATAAGTTTATTCTTTGAAAATTTATTTTCCTTGTAAATTGATTTTCTTGAAAACTTATTTAGCTTTTGGTTTAGAAAGTTCATAAAAATAGTACCAAGTTATTATCTATATATCAAGACTTTATTTGAAAAGGAGATATCTTTAGACTTTAAGGAAACTTCATTTAATAATTTGAAATTTCATGATGTGTTTTACATAAACTTTCGAAAGAGATTTATTTGAAAATATTTTTCTAAGTCTTTGGAAGAATTTTGATCAAATTTTATTCTTTCATCAAAAAGATTGATTTTCCTATTTGGACAACAACTTATTAGCCATGCATGAATATGATCATGTAGTTTATAAAAGCTAAAAAAAACTATCATAAGATAAGGTAATGAAGAACATAAGAAATAAATAAGCATAATAATAACTGTCAAGTATTGGAAGCCTTAGCTTTTTCAAGGCTTCTGGACTAAGAATAGACTAGTCCCAAAATAAAAAGAAAATTGTTTTGACTTGATGAGGATAAGTCTAAGACTAAAAAAGACTAAGCTTAAAACAACTTGAAAGTAAATAAATTGCAAGGTAAATAAATAAATTGCAAGGAAAATAAATAAATTGCAATAACAAAGGAGCTTATACACTCTAAAAGATATATATAACTACGTAGATATATTTAGTTAGATATATAACATAAAGGAAAATAGTTTCATGAACAAAAACAAAGTATGAACATATTATTGCTTTCTTAACCTCCATGGGTTTAGAAAACACACACTATGCTCATACTAAGTAAATAAATATATAGAAAGCTTTAAACTATTACCTATAGAAGAAGGAGAAACTAGAGAAAACTTGAGAGAGCTTTGGGAGAGATTTTGAAAGAGTAATTTTAATTTATGAAAGGTGTGAAGGAGATGGAAGGAAGAGGTGGTATTTATAAGAAAAAGTGGAGGACAATTTGTGTTAATTAAATAATTGAAAAATGAAACAAATTGAGGAGAGAGGGGGTGATGGTCGGCGCAAATTGAGCGTATAAGAGAGAAAGAGTTTTTTTTTGTATTTTTGTTAATAAAAGTAAAATATGAGAGATGTGAAGTTGTATTGGAAATGAAAATTATAAGAAATAGCTGTATGGTTGTAAGAGTAGGTTGTACGAAAAAGTAGAGATAGATAAATAGTATAGAATAATAATAAATAGTGTAATGTAATGTAGACATGACAATTAAAATACCGGTAGTAAGAAAATACGCGTATAATTGCGATATATGATATTTTTAGTCACCAAAAAATTACAAAACTAGCATTTTTGAAAATCTTACATTTTTATGAGTCTAACGGCATATTTAGAATATTTTTACTATTCCGAGCCTTGAGACGCACTTTTCAAAAACTTCATTCGATCGGGCTTAAAACGAATCGCGATTTAATTAATCTGATATTTTTAAGCTTTCTCATAATATTATGAACTATTCCTAATCTCTCACTTACTCACTTAGGGTTACAAATACGGGATTACCGGACTTGAACGGTTGCGTTTGACTAGGGTTTTGTTGACTTTAAGATTTTCGATTTGACCATCTAATTAGGGTTTAAGCTTAATTGATCATAAAACTTTGGGGGTTTACATGAATCCTAGGGTTATCATTTAATTCCTCAATATATCCTTATTCTTATGTTTCATGGATTTTAGGGTTTCTCCTAACAATTCATTCTACGCTCTTTAGGGTTTCACCTTGTTGTTGCATCACATGTTTCATTCCCTATATTATCTCCTTCATAAAATCCATGAACTCACCCATATTAACGTTGCTCTCAACCTTAGGGGCTTTACCATCTCCATTCCTAAATTCAGTTTTTCCCAACATATTAAAAAAGAATAAAACTCACAACACAAGCAATAACAATGATGAAACTTACTAATTATGGAATCCAATACCAAAACCCTAAGTCGCAATCCGCAACCCTAAGCTTTGATACCAAGATGATACGGATGAGAGAGTCTGAGTAATTTGCAGATATAGTGCTTTCAATTGCGATTCAATGTTAATAGTATGTTTTTAGGCTTTTACGAATGAAGAAACAAAAAATTAAAGATATGAACAATTAATCCTTGGATATGACACACCAAAGATAAAATCAAACCAGTTGTTCTATTCAATTGATATTACACACAATGAAAAGAATCAACAAAGAATATTTTTTAATTGAAAACTCAATCTTATTCAAGAAGGCAATTGTCACAAAAGACATTACAAAGTTTACCAAGGATAAAATAAGCGAAAAAACTACTAAACATATGACTAATAAGCCCTTATATACTCCCACAAGTCAAGCAAGGGAAAAAAATCAAAAACTACAAGACAGATAAATAAAATAGGAAACTATAGCTTCAAACAGCATAAAAACAAGAATGAAAATACGATCGTAATCCTCTCCAGATCAAATTATCTCTTCCAATTCTAGGTTGTCACGAGCGTGATATGGCTGATAACGGTCGTCATCACGGGCGTGATGAAGCCTATCATCTCCTCTAGTCCTTAATTTCTCCTATGATGACGTGACAATACCTTGGTAACAGGCGTGATGCTAATTATGCCCAGGATCACAACTAGTATACGGTTCGTGATCTCCATTGGAGTTTGATCTTCACATCCAGACTCTATTACTAGCTTGAATACGAGCATTTTCTCCATCATGATTTAGATCATGAGCGATATGGAGGTCGTGTTCTGCTCTGAAACTAGATCTCTATTACTTGTCTTCATCTCTAAATATGATGGTCATCCAAACGATCCATGTAATACCCTTAATTTTACATAACCCAGTTATAATAAATATTATAAATAAAATGTAGAATCATAAAAGAACTATAATAAAAATATCAAAAATCATTCCAAATTTTTCGCGATTTGAATTTTAAGAACAAACAAAAGAAATAAAGACCCTTATCAATAGGACTTTAAAAATACAAAATGTTCAAAATAAAGTAAATGAAAGAACAAAAAAAAAAAACTTTTTAATATTTAAGAACCTAAGTTTTAATATTCCAAACTTATCAATACATTTAAGTTAAATAATTTTGAGTCTATAGAAACTAAAATTATGATCTAACCTAGTAACTATAATTAGTAAAAAAAAACCAAGTAACAAATATAAAATAACTATTAAATTTTTAATCTAATAAAAACTTTAGAATAAATCTATAGATAGAAATGAATTCATATGTAATTTCAAACCTTATAAATTTATAATAAAGTCGAATTAAGGGTAATATAATTATTAATTTATCAAAATACCACCTAACAAAATTTTTAAACAAATAAAATATAATTTACGATAGTAGGTATAAAAGTTGAAAAGTAAAAGCCTTAAACAAAAGATTCTATGTATACTATAGTATTCAAAATATTTAATATCGATAATATGTAAATTTTTATCTAAAAATATTATTGAATCAGTATTTACCATACGTGTCATTTAGACCCACAAAATTGACTTTTTACACAAGTTCATATTTTTGCCCACTCCTTACATAGATATTGGTTATAAATTCATCATCTTCTTTGTGTTTTTGTATTTCCATTTATCTTATGTAAATCTCCAAAGTTTACGATCGGTTAAATTTAAAACCTAATCGAAAGGTCAACCGGAAACCCTAAAGTCGACAAAACCCTGGTTATACGTAACAAGGTTAAGTTCGGCAATCCCGTGTTCGCAACCCTAAGTGAGTAAATAAGAGATTAGTATAGTTCGTAATAACATAAGAAAGCTTAAAAATATCATATTAGTAAAAGCGCAAATCGTTTTGAAACCAAACGGATACAGTTTTCGAAAAACATGTCCAAGGGCTCGGACTAGTAAAAATATTCTGAATATACCGTTAAACTCATAAAAATATAAGGTTTTCAAAAATATCGGTTTTATAATTTTTCGGCAATTAAAAATAATAGATATCGCAATTATACGTGTATTTTCTTACTATCGGTACATTATTAAATCTAGTTTACATTACATTATTCATTACTATTCTATACTATTCAACTATCTCTACTTTTTCTAATATCTACTCTTACACTCTATATACATATTAGCATTACTTTTATTTTTTCCATAACTTTATATCACATCTACCTTACATATTATTTCTTTTAATTAACAAAAATACCAAAAAAAATCACATCCCTCCCTCTCTCACTCCTCATGGCCGGCGCACCCCTCCCAATTTCACTCATATATTTTTCTTTTTCAATTATTTTTTAATCACACAAATTCACTCCTCATTTTCCTATAAATATCTCCCTCCTCTTTTATTTCTTTCATGCTTCATCTACCCACAAATTACTACTAAAACTCTCCAAAATTTTCTTTACAAAACTCTCTGCAAACACTCTCCCAAAACTCTCCCAAAATACTCTCCAACCCCCTTCTACATACATAAAACCCATTCACACATACTACTCCAAAATCCTCTTTAGGTAAAATCTTCTTTCCATATTTATTTCTACCATATCATATAACTTTACATGACCATGGTTTGAGTTTTCTAAACTTGTTGTTATGGAAGCTACACTATGTTCATGTATTGTTCTTATTCAAAAAAATCTATTTCTTTATTTTCATGTTGTTATTATGTTTTGCACCTATTATTGTTGATATTATGATAACTTCTTATATATTTAACTAAATATAATTATGTACTTATATCTAATCTTTAGATAAATAAGCTCATTTGTTATTTATTTATTTTCAAGTTATGCAATTTATTTATTTATTTCATGTTGTTTTAAAACTAGTCTGTAGTCTTAGACTTGTCTTCATTAAGTCAAAACAATTTTTATTTTCTTTTCGGGACTAGTCCATTCTTAGTCTGAGAGCCTTTATACAAAACTAAGACTCTCAATACTTAATTTATATTATTTTGCTAATTATTTTGTTATTATAATTTTGCTTGTTATTATTCTCATACTCATGCAATTTAAATATTGTTGTCTAAACCACCAAGTTTAAACTATACTTTTATAAGAAGAGGTTTTTTTTGCCACCAAAAGAAAGTCCTAAGAGAAATTTAGAAATTAATAAGAGGAATTTATTTTCTCAAAACTTCAGAAAAAACTCTTTAAGATTTTGGAAATATCATCATATTGAAAGACTTTTTCTAAACTGTTGGTCCCGAAAAGATAACCAAGAGGAGGGGTGAATTGGTTATAAAATTTACTTTTCAAAAATTGAATAAATTTCACACCACTTGGTTATTCAACTAAAATGGCTTTAAAACTTTCTTAAGACAATAATCTTAACAAATAAAAGCTTTAAGCAAAAATTCGGATCAAAAGTGATTCAAGACTTTCACACTTAGAAACATTCTGCTTAACTCTCTGAGTAAGAAAATATGAATGATTTACTCTCTGATTAATCTTCTGATCATATATCACACACGCACATACATATATATATATATATATATCATAACAAAAAATCACGAAATTAAACATTATAAGGAGTAGAGAGTGCAAAGCGATATATAGAGGTTCCGCCTCGAGCGTCAATCCTCTCTTCCAGCTCCAAGCCGAGGTCCCGGTATTCCTCACCGGTTGTGTTCCACTATCCAATCAAATCAACAAAGTTACAAGAAGTTCTTGCCAATTCTCTTTAGCCATAATTCACTTAGCTTGATTTTCTCAATCAATCAACTAAGCCTACTTGTAACTCTCAACTCACATTAAATGTGTAACAACAAATCAGAGGAATAAAGTATGGGTCCTCAAATTTTTCGAACAAAGAAGACAAATAGAATGATAGTAATTTAGCTCAAATTGAAAAGAAATTCGTGGCTCTTTGTTTTCTCTTCTTTTTCATGTGATTGTGTTTTTTTTTCTCTGTCTTGGGTGAACATACTTACCCTTGTATCTTCCAACGGCTAGAAAATCAATTGGATAAACTTTGCTCCTTATTTTGTGCATAATATTAGCTTATCTTTTTCTTCAAAATCTGCAAATTTTGAATAATTTGAGATCTTGTTGTTGTAATCTCGAAATTCTTGCTCCAATGGATCAGTTTAAATCTCCAACAACTTGTATAATTATCTTGAACTTGAAATTCGAATTTGAAATCACCGTTGTTGACTTGTTCCTTCGTCTAGTACTGTTCATGCAACAAAAAGATTGTATTTTCCATAAATTTCGACTTCCTTGTATGAACAAATAATCATCAAACAAGTTCCTTGCATATTTGGATCATGTTTTCCATATTTCCAACTAAAACTTGAATAAACTGTTGAACATGGATCCTTATAAGTCATGTTTTTTTTTCTTGCTATCAAAACACAATTTTCTCAAAAAATGAACTTTAATTCGACAAAATTCGAATCCCCATGGATATTGAACCAACTTTGTGAACACATTGAGTATATTACCCAAATATACTCAATCTTTGGAGCTGGGTCTTCAACATATTAAATCTAAAAAGAAAATTTGAATATGGAGCTGAAACTCGTCATTTTTTTTGTTGCAGTTCACCTTCTGACGAACCTTCTGATAGTTTAAAAAGGCCAGCGGAGAATCTTCTGATTAACCTTCTGACAGCTCATTTGTTCTTGAAATCTTTTCCAAACACTTTCTAAAGTAATCTTTGCATGGAGTCTCTTTTGAAATCATTCTCTTAAGTCATTGTAAACCACTTTGATTATATTAAATCCTTGCACACTTAATGAATATGTTAGTAATTATTTACTCCTTTTTGTTATCATCAAAATCATCATTTGAGATAAACCAACATTCTCCCCCTTTTTGATGATAACAAAACCCATATAAATAAAATAATAATTTTTTTTTTAAAAGTAAACTTCAATGTAAATATTCATCTCATATTTTGTTTACTTTCTCTCCCTTTTTGTTAGCATCAAAAACAAAATACTCATTCAAAGAATATAACCAAGTACTCTTTTCATATATTAACATATTTGTGCAAAAGTGTTTTTTTTTATGCTGTTTTTTTTTCAGTAGCTGCAAAAACAATGTTAAATCATGCAGATTTTTTTTTTAAAACAGAAATTTTTTTGTGCAGAAACTTGTAAAAAAAAATGTTGAATTTTTTTTTAAAACAGAATATTGACATATTTTGTAGAATTTGTGCAGAAAATTACATAAAAAGTGCATAAATTTCAAAAAATGCAGAAAAAAGCAAAAATTACATAAAATATGCAGAAAAATGCTAAAATTGCAGAAATTATGCAGAAAAGCAGAATTATGCAGAAAATGCAGAAAAAATGCATATATTGCAGAAAAATGCAGTTTTTATTGCAGAATTATCTTTAATATGCACATAACAAGAAATTGCAAAGTAAAACAATTTCAACACATTTGTTCAATGTACTTATCTTGTTTCAAACATTCTCCCCCTTTATAAATTTTTTTAGAAAACAAGCTCCCCCTTAATATGATACCAATTGATTTTAAAAAGTATTCAATAATTATTTTCATATCAAAACATGGAGAGCAAATAAAATAATATATAAGGGAGTTGGAACAATAGTACCAAATTTTCATATTTTTCCTTCTTGCTTATGAGTGCACATATATATATTTAATTTTTTTTTAACGAGGCAATTATTGATCATGATAATATCTATGCATTTGCCTTTAGTACCTGCACTTCACTCACAAACAAGTTAAACTTCTTTACGAACCCATAGTTTGGGTCCATTGAAAAATTTGTTTCCTTGTTGATCACTAAGCTTGTTTCTTTTGTAAAAACAATATTTTTCTATATGACCTATTCTATTACAAAATGAACATGCATATGGATGTGTATTGTACCTTTGATTTACCTTTTGATAATAATTTTGTCTTGGATAATTATTATATGCATACCTGTACCCTCTGCCATACCTTCTGATAGGATAATTTTGTTGAGCATACCTTCTGATGTAGCCTCTGACATTACTGTTCTTACTCTTACAGATTGTACAGTAGCTTTTCATTCCCAGATTCATTTGCTTTTACAAACACTGTTTTATTCATGCTATTTGTCGAATTTTCATGTTCATATCCAAGTCCATGCTTAATAAATATGGTCTTTGACTACTTATAAGCATGTTTAACTTCTTATCACTTTCATTAAACTTACTAAAAGTGTTTCAATAGATTGTGACAAATCTTCTACTCTTCCTTTTAAATCTTTAATCTCATTCTTCAAAACATCAATTTGACAAACAATTTTTCATTATCATTTTTCAAAATATCATTCTCATCAACAAGCAATTTATTTATTTGTTTCAAAACATCTTTTTCATTTTTCAAAGCTTTATTTTCGGCATCTAGTTTTGAATTCTTCAAATCAGCCTTTTTAAGAGCCTTTAAGAGCTTTTTCATCTCAAATACATTCATTTCATTCATTTCAGTTTCGGATTCAGAGTTTACCTCAGATGTAGCCATCAAGCACAAATTGGCTTCTTCTTCATCTTCACTTGTACTTTCTGATTTAGTTTCTGACTCGTCTAAATCACTCCATGTGGCAAGTAATGATCTATGCTTCTTCTTATGCTTTTCCATCTTCTTCATAAGCACAGGGCATTCATACTTAATATGGCCCGGCTTCTTGCATTCATAGCACACCACTTCCTTTTTCTCCTTCTTCTTTTCTTTCTCTTTGTAACCTTTTCCTACATCACAAGTGGAGTAATATTTCTTATACTTAACAGTTTTCTTACCTTGTTTCTTTAGAATTTTGTTGAGATGTCGAACTAATGAGTTGACTTCCTCGTCTTCATCACTACTAGAATCAGAATCTGAGTCATCATCCACCTTTTCTGTTTTGAAAGCCGTTTCTTTTTTTTCCTTCACTCTCTTCTGTCACATCTATGTGAGATTGATATGCCATCAACTTTTCTTTGAGTTGGCTTAAGGAGAGAGCTAAGATCATTGGCTTCCTCTATTGCTGTCTTCTTGGCATCCCAAGATTTCGGTAGGATTCTTAGAATTTTCCTGACAAGATCAGATTCTTCTAACTTCTTTCCAAGAGAAGCTAGCTCATTAGTAATAGCAACAAATCTATCAAATGCATCCTTAACTTTCTCATTAGGTTTAAACTTGAACAACTCATATCTTTGCAAAAGTGCATTGATTTTAGTATCTTTTATTGTTCTTGTTCCTTCATATGTTTCACTAAGAGTATCCCATATTTGTTTAGCAGTGCTACATGAAGAAAATAAATAAAATTCAGATGATGCAATGGTAGTTAAAAGAAGATTCTTAGCCTTGTTGTTTTTCTCAATGGCTTTCTTTTGATCAGAGTTATATGCCCATCGCCATTCATAGTGACTTGTGTGTCTCCAAGCAAGATGACCTGCCATGAATCAAAATCATTAGCTTTGATGTATGTCTCCATTCTCATTTTCCAATAAGGATAATTCATGCCATCAAAGAATGGTGCTCTATCAATTGCAACATTATTGTCAACCATTGTTCAAGGATCACTCAATATGAGAAAAGAGTTTAGCTTGGATATCAATTGTAGTTATCAAAATTTTAAAACAAAAACTCTTTCTAAAAATTGAGCCCCGCTCTGATACCAATTGTTGGTCCCGAAAAGATAACCAAGAGGGGGGTGAATTGGTTATAAAATTTACTTTTCAAAATTTTGAATAAATTTCACACCACTTGGTTATTCAACTAAAATGGCTTTAAAACTTTCTTAAGACAATAATCTTAACAAATAAAAGCTTTAAGCAAAAATTCGGATCAAAAGTGATTCAAGACTTTCACACTTAGAAACCTTCTGCTTAACTCTCTGAGTAAGAAAAATATGAATGATTTACTCTCTGATTAACCTTCTGAGCATATATCACACACATACAATATAATAATAAATCACGAAATAAATTAAAGATAAGGAGTAGAGAGTGCAAAGCGATATATAGAGGTTCCGCCTCGAGCGTCAATCCTCTCTTCCAGCTCCAAGCCGGGGTCCCGGTATTCCTCACCGGTTGTGTTCTATCCAATCAAATCAAAAGTTACAAGAAGTTTTGCCAATTCTCTTTGGCAATTCACTTAGCTTGATTCTCACAATCAATCAACTAAGCCTACTTGTAACTCTCAACTCACATAAATGTGTAACAACAAATCAGAGGAATAAAGATGTCCTCAAATTTTCGAACAAAGAAGACAATAGAATGATAGTAATTTGCTCAAATTCAAAGAAATTCGTGGCTCTTTGTTTTCTCTTCTTTTTCATGTGATTGTGCTTTTTTTTTCTGTCTTGGGTGAGTATACTTATCCTTGTATCTTCCAACGGCTAGGAAATCAATTGGATAAACTTTGCTCCTTATTTTGTGCGTAATATTAGCTTCTCTTTCTTCAAAATCTGCAAATTTTGAATAACTTGAGATCTTGTTGTTGTAATCTCGAAATTCTTGCTCCAATGGATAAGTTTAAATCTCCAACAACTTGTATAATTATCTTGAAATTCGAATTTGAAATCACCGTTGTTGACTTGTTCCTTCGTCTGGTACTGTTCATGCAACAAAAAGATCGTATTTTCCATAAATTTCGACTTCCTTGTATGGATAAATAATCATCAGACAAGTTCCTTGCATATTTGGATCATGTTTTCCATATTTCCAACTAAAACTTGAATAAACTGTTGAAATGGATCCTTGTAAGTCACGTTCTTTTTCCTTGCTGTCAAAACAGAATTTTCTCAAAAAATGAACTTTAATCCGATGAAATTCGAATCCCCATGGATATTGAACCAACTTTGTGAACACATTGAGTATATTACCCAAATATACTCAATCTTTGGAGCTGGGTCTTCAACATATTAAATCTAAAAAGAAAATTCGAATCTGGAGCTGAAACTCGTCATTTTTTTTTTTGCAGTTCACCTTCTGATGTACCTTCTGATGAACCTTCTGACGAACCTTCTGATAGTTTAAAAAGCCAGCGGAAACCTTCTGATTAACCTTCTGACAGCTCATTTGTTCTTAAAATCTTCTCCAAACACTTTCTAAAGTAATCTTTGCATGGAGTCTCTTTTGAAATCATTCTCTTAAGTCATTGTAAACCACTTTGATTATATTAAATCCTTGCACACTTAATGAATATGTTAGTAATTATTTACTCCTTTTTGTTATCATCAAAATCATCATTTGAGAGAAACCAACATAAACCATAACATTAGAAGTAATAGGATTGTTTTCCAAAGATAAAGAAAATGAATCCTTGTATGAAAATGTTCTTTTGGAAATATAAAAAAAAAAGGAAATATAAATTTCTCAAACTAAGAATTACAAAGTACAGATGGTATATAGAAAACTAATAAAAAAGTGATACTAGTATTAAAGACTTCAAAAAGGGAAAAATAGAAATTCACTTTTTTTAGAAAAAGTCATCAAAGAAAATATTAATATAGACATAAAATACTTTTTGAAAACAAAAGAATCGAAATATTCATTTTTAAAGGATTTACAAAAAGGATTTCTTGTGAATTATGATTTTTCCAAACTTATAACTAACATTGTTTTACTTAAAGATTATTGGTTGGACAACAAATACTTGAGCATGCATGAAATATGAGCTATGTAGCTATAAAAAGGAATTTTTCAATTATATAGATGACTAAGTATTTATCAAAACAATTTTGAATGATTTAATGATTGAAACAAATGTTTTGGAAGTGAGAAATCTTGTAGTGAATCTCATCGCCACTGTTTTGGAGCCCAAATGATTTAGTTTAGTGAAAATAGTTTTAGAAATGGATAGATCTTTTCGAATAAGTAGAAAATGGTATATTATATGTGCAGTTCCGGGTTAAAATGACCAAGTTATGACCATTTTAAGTTGGAATTATTTTCTATACGAATTTTGATGATTTTATGACATAGTTTAGATAAAGTGCAATAGAATCAACAAGAAATATTCATTATGGGTATTCTTCTTGATTAGGTGATCCCGAGGAAGAGTATCCATACCCGGAGGATTACTTTGACTAGTAGATTGACTGATCAACTCATCCATAAGAAGAAAGTATCGTCATGGCAACGTGAGTTTATTTCCTTAATTACTTTATTTGATTGTGTAAACCCCGGTATTCTCAATAGCTAGGAAACCCCGGGAATTGGAAGCGAAACCCTAATCCGATCAGGTTGAGTCTAGTGAGTGAAGCCTAGGAACCCTAAATCCGGCTTTCCTTCGGTTTCATAGTAAAATAAATATTATGAAGTAAATGAATTTAATTATTGTTAAAGTACATTTCAAACCTTTGAAAGTTTTAAATTCGGGAATTTTTCAATTCCGGGCCTTCCCGAGCCCAATTACGGAAAAGCGTGCCCCGCCACGGATTCAGAAAAATGTTCCGAATATTCATTAGAACCGTAATTTTATAAGGATTCCAAAAATATCAATTTTATAATTTTCCGAGCTATAAAATTACAGTTATAGCTTTTCCCGTGTTTTCGGACAACCGGTAAAGTAGATGTCTTGTCTACTATTCACAAGTACAACCTACACTACACACTACCCATACCCTATTCTTACATCCTTACAACTACTCATTTCAATTTTCTTTTCCAAGAAATTTTGTCTCTTAAATAATTATTACATTTATTACATTTTCATTTACTAAATTACAAATTTCATTTTTTCAAAACTCACACACACACACACATGGAGGCCGGCGCCCCTCCCTCTATTTTTCCCTCTCAATTAATTATTTTTACTCTATTTTGTAAAGCTAAACCCTAATTTACTTAAATATATACTAAATGTTCTCTCTCTCTCTTCATTTCTTCTCATTTTAACTTTGAAAAAGATCAAAACCCTCTCTTCTTCCTCTCCTCATTGCCGAGCACTCCCTCCCCCATTCCCTTGCAATTTCAACCTTGTTCCTTCTTCTTTCCTCCTTCAAGACTCCTTTGGTATGTATATTTAGGCCTTGTACATCCTAAATCTTGTTATGGCAAGATCATTCTTGTGTGTTTTCTCATCTAAATCCCAATGAGCAAGAGCAAGGGACATGAAAACACTACTACAAGAATCTCAAGCCATCTCAAGAAGTGGATCTAGCCTTTAAATGAGTTTTGTTTGAAATATCAACTTGTTCATGCATGTAAAGTAGTGATCTTGCACATATATTGTTGTTCATGCCATGAGATCCATGATTTATGCATCATACTTAGTAGATCTAAAGTTTAGATACCCACATTGTCATTTACATGTATGATCATAGAGTTATTTTCATTTTCATGCATTGATGACCACAAAAATGTAGTCTTGTATATGTATAGAGATGTTAGATGGTGGATATTCATTATAGAAGGCAAAAACATTGAAAAAGGAAGGACTTTGTCAAAAATGAAATGAAAATTCGGATGAAATGGAAACCCTACCTTGAAAACTACCAAAATCACTTTCAAACTCATATTTCATAAGAAAAATGGAGGGTATGTGTAATAGACATGTTGAAGGAATTATTTTCATGAGTTTAGATGAGTTTAGGCATAATAAAAATAAGGAAAACAAGAGGTGAAGTTAGAAGGAAAAATGTTGACTTTGGATGTGTAGTCAAATTCGTAATTTTGGGTAATGCCTAAATAAACACTTAGTATTTAAGTCTAAAATGGATGTTTTATAAGCTAAATGAAGTCCTTGGATAAAGTATACATTGGAGCTTCACTTTTTAATACATTAGACAAGATTTTCCTTAAGGAAAATGCAAGAAAATGAAATTTGGAAAATTCGGATTTCTACAAGTAACTTATTTAAAAACATGTTTACCAAATGAAAAATGTGAATTTTTATGCATGATTGGAGGCCATGACTATTATAGACTTTGGGAACTCATTTTTAGATAGAAAACAAGTGGACTACAAGACTAAAAGCCAAAGAAACCCTAAGGAGTATAATGTGGAAAAATAGTCTACTAGAAATAACCTTTGAAAGATTTTCTAACACTTAGGAGTTCATAAGGGTTTATTACCACAAAAATTATCATGACCATGCACATATTGAGTTCATTACATGGCATACACATTAGTAGATCATTCCTATATCATTCATGCATGAATCACCAACTAGGAACATTTCTTATCAAAAGCAAAACACATTTTCGAAATTGGATCAATTGCGGAACAGAACTGATCCCACTGTTCCGTGACCTTACTATTTTCAAAACTTGAATTTAATATTAGAAGTAGATAGATCTTTCGAAGTAGATGGAGATCGATATAAAATTTGTGAAATTCCGAGTTAAAATGACCAAGTTATGGCCGTTTTAAGTCGGGACTTCCGCAAATAGCGAGAAATCCGAATTCAACTAGCCTAGATGTATAGTTTGATTTAGTTACATGATAAGAATCTCATTAGGATTATTCTTGCTTGGTAGGTGATCCCGAGCAGGACGACACGCTACCTCCCGACTACTATTATTAGAAAGTTGACGTCCAATGGCCGAGTGAGTTTTACTTCCAATCTCAATTAATGAATGTGATTGTAACGTAGTGGCACTAGTGGTGTAGGCAAAGATAAAAGAAATTGTATATGCATGATGGGGTATATGGGAGCTATATATGTTGTCTACTGTTGATATGTGAAATGAAGCTTAAGGAATATCGAAACCGGGTGTTAAGCTATTGACTGATTAGCTAGTACCTTATGATGAATGTTTGTGAATACTTGTTGATCACTTGAAAGAATTGAATTAATGAATATTCGGTTTCAAACGTAAATTGAATCCATTCATATCACGATGGGGTTGGAGCATTTGCATTGGTTGGTTTTTCGTGATCCATAAAACGAATATGTTGGTTAATCGTGATCCATAAAACGACTTGTTGGTTAATCGTGATCCATAAAACGAATTATTGTTAGTTGACCGTGAGCTTAAACGGCGTCGTACCGCAGGATTCGTTAATCTGCTAACCCGGGATGGAGGGCGCAAGTCCATCCACATATGATTTCCGGACGGTCATATGTTTGATGATCACATTTGTTTGATGCATTCACTTGCCTGATTAAATACTTGTTTGAATGACTTATACTTAATTGCGTTATGGAAGTTATTACTCACTAAGCTAGTTAGCTTACGCCCCCATAGTTTTTATCTTTTGCAGCACGATTTTATATGGCTTAGGCCGAGACAAGCCACAGCGCAGGTACCGGAGATAGGAGTTTCCCATAGAAGTTTAATCCATTCCTTTTTGTATAGACTTCCATTGGAAACTAAAGACTCTGGATGACTGTAATAGACTGTTATTCTTTTGCGGGGGAATGCCCCTTAGATCTTGTAAACTTTAAATTATGCGTTTTGATTTATTATCTATGGCTAATGAATGCCTCGTTAAACTGTTTAACTCCATTTGTTGAAGTATTCTATTGTCGTAAAGGAACGCTTTACATCTACTTAAGACTTCCGAAGGCCCCGGGTAGGGAACTCGAGAGTCTTACTTAGTATGTGGCGGGCTGTTACGTTTAGAATACCCTACGGGGCGTGACAGATTGTGCTTGTAGTTTGGTTACACTAGAACTAATGAAGACAAATGGATATGAATGTAAAATTGTTTAAGGAATTCTAAGAATATCAAGACAAGAATTGATTATAAATAATTGTTTATTTTAGTATAGAATTTGGTATTTCTGAAACTCTATGATCACCATAAATTGGTATTAATTATGCTATGATATTCTAAATAAATTGGCTCATGCATATCACGTAGTGGGTCACATGGCATAGGGATCACTAATCTTACGGGGAAAGGCTAGTGGTACGATTGTAAGGCTATAAACAATGCTTAACGGCTATAAGCTAGAAGCATAACACAAGGAGAAACGCTTAGTGGGATTATGCTTGAAGCAAAATACTAGGACGATGCTTATCGGCTGTAAGCTAGAAGCATAATAACAAGGAACAATGCTTAACGGCCATTGGCTCGAAGCAAAAATTTTATTAGTCTCCCCAAAACCCCGAATAGAGCGCGTAAATCCATTCAACATATGGTTCCTGGGAAACTGTATGTCTTGTTTGCCCATGTGTTTGTTGCATATCACTTGGATGCCTAAAAACTTGCTTGATTTTGTTACTCAAGTATCTATCTTTGGAAATAATTCTCACTAAGCCTATTAGCTTATATAAAGACCCGACATGCTCAATTTTCAAATTAAGCACATCAAGTCCCCAACCACGTATAACTCTTACAAATTATACGTAAGGTTGTCTTAAAAGAAGGTGTTTATGTTGAAAATTGCTAAACCAATTTTAGATTGTGAAATCGTTTAATTAGATTTCTGAATAACTGGATTCGGCAGCGGAAAATCAAATTTTATAAAACAACTTATAAACTTCTACTCCCTATAGAGCAAACCAGTTTTCTAAGAAACGAACTTTATAAAAATACTTTATGATCTACTCTTAGAGGTAGATAATCTTTTACAATCAATTGGGCATTAACAAACCCTTAAATCAGAATACAAAATATAAATAAATCCAGTCTTTATAAAACAAAACAAAAAAGAAACAAAATACAAATATATCTCGGACCTATTACATTTCACTCATCTCCCAAATCTTCAAATTCACCTGATGCCCGAGACAAACATCATCACATCAACAACAATAATAAGAACAACAACATCAATAAGAATTCATCATCATCAACTTCATCAGCATCATCAACAACAACAAGACCTGTAAAAAGAATAACAACAACAATGATGAGCCGGAGCCCAGTACATAGTAACACAACCATACACGAAAGTGGCACGCGAGCTTAACTAAATGCAATGCATCAATCCAAAAGTTATTATCTTTTCATTAAAATAAACAAATCAACAATGGAGCTCTCACACTCCGGAACAAGCCAATAGGAATCTGGGGGTCCTGAGTAACAGCAGCTGCTCAGGGGATTGATATAGATAGACCGGATATCTATATCTCCTATATCTAACCGATAAAGAATATTAATAGCATCATCTAGGGTTCGCACTCCTTTATATACTCTACTTATCCCGGTCTATAACATCAATTAGTTCAACGGTCATATACCCGTGAACTAAAACATATTATTTCCTCCCGAGCCTAAGTAAAGAATATACCGATACAGTTAACCCTATTAGCTACCCACTTAGCCAATAAAAGAAACTACCATTGCATCATGGTGAACCATTGCATCATGGATTTGAGTCATTGCATCATGACAAAGGATTGGGCTAAGTGCCTAAACTACCGTGCCATTGCATCATGACAAGGTTGTCGCTCCCCGGTTCCGGATTCAACGACGTAAAGCACAACTAACACTCCTCAATTATTAAGCCGAGTTTAAGTTCTTAATCCATTTAGGATGCCTATCCTATCAATCATCACGCAAGTTGCTACGTACCTTGAATATGAAATCCAAACATAGCTTCGGAAGGAAATTTCATAAGATAATCTAGAAGATAAAATCAGATATCCACCACTGTTAAGAAAAGAGCTCATATAAGAAACTAAACTAAACTAAACTAATCATCCACTTTATATCAAACTTTTATTAACCCTATTTGATCATACACAAATGTGGAACCCCACTATGGCTGCAAATATCGCCCCGCCAAAATATGGACAGCTCTCCTTTGTCTGTCAAAGTAATTCTTTCCGCTTTAATTATAGTTTCTTATCATAAAACATAACATCTATAAATCACTCATACATAAAAGCATTCATATTCAAAGCAAATAAACATTTGAAACAACTTATTGCTCATGTTATTCAAAGATTATCCTAACACATTCATCTAAGCCAATTATTAGCTATTAAAATCATTTTTACTTAATCTAAGCCAAATTGATTATAAGTTAGTCATTTACCAAGCCAAGGTGATTAAACTATATCGATCTAATTCATTTTAGCTTAGTGAAGTTCATTAAGCCAAGTTGGACTTAGATTAATTACAAATTCATTATTGGACTTAGATTAATTACTAATTCATTATATATCTAAGATCTATGTCAATTCGAGCTTACATTAACTTAAACTTAGCCAAATTCATCAAAGTTAAACAATCTAATCCATTTTAGTTCATTCAAGTTCATTTAGTCAAGTTGAACCTAGGTTTGTTAACTAAATTCATTTTATAACTAACTTATAGATTTAATCTAATTATTTGTTAAATCTATAAATCTACTTAAGTCATATTTAATTATATCAACCAATCAACATAACACATCAAAAATCACTTATATATCTCATTTTAACTCAAAAAGATCCACTTCCTAAAGCAAACACAAATAAAACAAACAAAAACAAGTTTTTAACTTTGCTTGGAAAATGTATCAGTTGGAAAGAAGTGAAATTTAAGCACTGATACTTTTAGAATTTGTAAAAACTCAAAACATGAAAGTTGTAGGTCTCTTTTTAAGCTTTCCAACTCAACTTGAATCACTCAAATCGGAATTCATATGAAAAAGTTATGATTTATTTACGAAAACATGTTGCTGCAGGGAACGGATCACGCCCCATTGCTCGCCCGCGATTTTGGAAAAATTTGTGACAGACCAAATCACGCCCCTTTGGCCGCCCGTGGTGTTTGAAAAACATATAATCAGTTCATTTCACTCCCTTTTGCTCGCCCGTGGTTGGTCCTCTGGTATTTATTACGAATTTGCTCTGTTTTTAAAGTCCATTTTTACACTTCTACATCAACTTATACATCTCCTACATCAATTCTAACATCAAATACACTCTAATAACAACTCCTAACACTTCAATCTCCCTCCAACAACTTCAAACTTCAATTCACTTCAACAAACTCCAACTCACTACTCATCCTCTTCTTCACCAATTCCAACTTCCATCAAACATTAAACCAACAAATACAAAAGTAAACAGCACTTCAACACATTTACAATATAAATTCATCAATTACAATTGTAAATAACAAGTAAAACAAAGAGAAATAGAAATAGAAAACTTAGCTTTAGTCAAGAAAAGAAGTTGAAGCTTTATCTTCTAGCTCGGTTTTCTCTATCTAGTTCATCTCCTAATCTTGATTCATCCTCTAGTTGGCTTTGATCTTGAAGTTCAAGTCTTGAATTTAGAGAGAAAGAAAGAAAGAAGAAGAAGAAGAAGAAGAAGAAGAAGAAGATACGGGAAAGAAGAAGGAGAAAAGAGGGAGAGAGAGAAAGAAAAAGAGAGATAAGGCAGGGGACAAAATAAAGAAAAGAGAAGATAAATATAAATATATTTTAAAAATAACGTATTAGATTTAGAACTATCAGATCAAAATCTATAGTTCCAGAAGTATTTAGAAGATGATTTTAGAACCGATAGGTTATAAATTAAGAACTTAAAGTAAGAACTTAATTTACAAATTTATTTTAGATAAAAAGATATAAAATTTGAGTTCGGGTTTAGGAACTGATATTTTTATTCAAGCAAATGAACTCAAATTTTACTGAGATTTAGGAATTAGTGTTTAGGCTAAGAATTAAGAGTTTAGGAATCCTCTAAACATTTCAATGACTTGTTTAGAGAATTTAGATTTCAAATCTCAAAACCAACTTAATTATTAGCCAATTATATTAAGCCAACTTGTCTAATTATATCCTATAATTCATTTTATTCATTTAATCTACCTAAACTCAATTTCTAATATTGGTGAAGGTTTGGGGTATTTCATTATACCTCTATAGATATCTTTTGCAGTTTAGCTATTTATGGTTGAGGCCACACGGACCCTGCAGCCAGGTGTTTTTTTTTTTTTTTTTTTTTTTTTGTTAAGGAATTTTTAGATAAAGTTTAGCATTAGTTATATGCAAACTTCATAGAAAACTTCTTGTAATAGAATATAGTTATTTTAGTAGGGGCATGCCCCTAAAACTTGTAAGACAATTATTATAAATGAATCTTTATTGTGATTTCCCTTTTCTTAATTTGTTATTGTATCCTCTTAAGCTTCATAACTCAAAATATGGTCCTCTAAATTTGTGAGAGCACACCTTACACTTAATACCGAACCTTCTGGAAATGACTAAAATTGTCATACTTAAGCTTTAATATTAAGTGTGGCCAACTGTTACGTTCAGGGTATCCTTTGGGGGTGACATCCTAACTCTCTTACATTTTTTTTATTTCATTTCACGTTCTCATATTCTTCAATTTTAAACTCCCACTATACGTAACAAACGTGCACAAAATAACACACATACACATATCTTCAATAGAAATTCTATGTGCATCATAGCATTTAGAATATTTAATACCAATAATATGTAAATTTTCATCTAAAAATATTATCGAATCAATATTTATCATACGTGTCACTTAGACCCGCAAAACTAACTTTTTTCACAAGTTCATATTTTTCCCCGCTTCTTATACAACTGTTGGTTATAAATTAATCATCTTCTCTTTGTTTCTGCATTTCTTTTCATCCTATCTTCCTTACATTTTTTTTTATTTCACATTATATGTTCCTCCTTAAATTTTGTTAACCTTTTCTGTACGCAACCAATGGAGGCAAAACTCTTTAAATAATTAGCATATTTGTACCCGTTTAGCTTAATAAACTACCCTAAAAATTAGATAATTATTAACCAAATATTGTTATAATAATTTTTCTTCAAATCTGGTACAAAACTTGTATACATACGGTGCAAATTGCACCAAGAATTTGATGGGAAACGGATGTATTACGGCTAGAAACTTCTCCAAATTTTTGCGACCGAAATCATCAACAAATTACACAAATCATTCACATTGAAGACAACAAATCAAACATGCAAAAACCAATCAAAGTAAACCAAATCATCATCTCAATTAATACATAAGTCATCATGCAAAACAAATTGAAATTCGGTGGAGAAAAAGGCTCCATAACTTGGCCAAAAACTTGCAGCTGATGTTACTTTCCTCCTTCAACATATATATACCCCCTTAATGGGCAATACAACAATCAAAATAGCATCATAAATACACCTTCAATAGCCATATTTTCGTGTACCAAAACAACAATAAAAACACACCAAACACACAACACAACTCCAATAAACAAGCTTAGAAAATCAATATAGTAAGGTAAGTTAAATTCATTTCAAGTTAATTTATGTATTAAATCTTAGTTTAAATCATGTTCCTATCAACTTAGGATTCATGTCAAGCTTGGAGATAGGTCTACCAACATCTTATCAACTCAAACAAGGTAATATCTCATCCTAAAACTCCATATATGTATTATGATATGTAGAAGCTAGAAAATCATAGAATATGATGATTATTGTGATGATTATAGGATGTTATAGGCATTGATATATCACGTGTGATATATATAAAGTATAGAAAAACACTTAGAAGGAGTTTAAACACAAGTATAATATATAAATGAATTAAGAAAAGTAAGGACAAAATAGAGGAAGACGAAGAATAGTGCCAACACCATCCCTACGCTGACAACTTATACCCCCAACGCCAGCAGCTTACAAGGATAGGCTGGCGGTGTAGAAGCGGCGTAGTCTGGAACAGAGGCTATGTAAATTTCGAATGACATTATATGCAAAAAAGCCAGCGGCATAAGTCACAACGGCGGTGACATTCGTTGAACGCTGGCAAACTTTAAGCCAGCATACACTAGCATTTAAATAGAGTAAAAATTTACACAAACGCCGGCTCTAGGAATCAACGTCAGCAACGTAGGTGCTGGCGTATATGTAAAATTTTCCAAAATAAGTCTGTTTCATCCAAAGCCAATATATATTTTATATATATTGTAAGGACCCGCTATCACCTCCATAATAAAAATAGGTGATAACAGTTCCCCAACCACATATAACCTACATAATTATATGTAAAGTTGTCTTAGAAGAAGTGTTTGAAGTATTATCTGCCTAAACTCTCAATTCTTAACTCTTGAATTTGAAAATTATCAATTTTTGTAAAACTTGTAATTAAAAAAACACAACATCATATTTATCTATATTATAAGGGAAATAAGTTCAAGATATACATATAACTAGGTTTAGATATTACAAACAAAGGCTTGTTACAAGCCAAATATAAAAGCTACAAAAGGTAATTCAACCTATATCATCTAATATAAACATCAAAAGATTTCATAACTAGTTTATTACAAAATAGGAATTCCATCCTGGTCCATAGTCATATCTAATCCTCCAAGTCATCTAGGAAATCCTCAAAGTCGGTACCATAACTTATATTTGCGTAAAACTCGTCTTGATCGTCACCTAAAATAGTTAAAATATGAGCCAAAGGCCCAGTACATAAGTAACGAATATAAATGCGAAGTGATCCACACATACTTAAACTAAATGCAAATGCGACAGTCATTAGATTATTAGTTAATTTTTAGTTAGCCAAACAACACTAGAGTATTCAAACCCCGGACAACAGGGATTTATGGGAGAACCTGAGTAATTATCACGACGCTCAGGGGGTTGATATAAGTAGCTCGGATACTCATATCTGCTAGATAATTTTATCCAAAATGAAAAAGTAATCTCATTTAGGGTTCTCAGCCGTTTCTCAACTTTACTTAACTCAATCCATAATATCACCTAATTCAAGTGTTCCCATAAACATTGAATTAAATCATATTACATCTTTTCAAGAATAAGCAAGTATTATATTGATACCGAATACCCTATCAATTACCCATTGAACCACTTATGAAAGTCATTTCAAAATGACAAGGGTGGTCTAAGCGCCTAAAACTACCATGCCCCCAATCTGAGCAAGGTACCGCTCTCCGAATCAAATTCAACGATATAAAAGACACTCATATAAGCAATTATTTAATTTCCTTAATTTAAAGTAATTTTAAAGAATGTCTATCCTAAATAAAGAACAAAGTAAGTTACTGCGTACCTGAAATAGCTCGGGAATTAATAGGGTTAACTGAGCGAGGATCTATCACTGTATAAGAAAATATTGAATTTCTCACTTGGTTCAAGCACTAATCAACTAATTTCAAATATAACTAATCAAAGAAATTCAAATAAATTATTACAAAGTCATAGCATAGCATTTAAATATCATATAATATCATACAATACTCAACAAATATTCAATTGATCATATATCAAGCTTTGAAAAATATTAGAGGAAGTTTTTGAAAATAAAAACTGCAGGAAACATGCCGGCCTTCAACGCTGGCAGCATTGAACCGGTGCACTTTGCCTTAAAACTCAACGCTTGCCATCGCTGGTAGCATTCAGCAACACACAGCAGCATTATAGTCTATACCGGTGGCTTTGAGCTGATGTAGACTACAACTTTAAATTTCAAAAGAATTCTAAGAGTTCCATGGGGTTAGTCCATGCTCGTGGATACCCCCAACACCAGCAGCGTTTCATGTACGTCGACAGCGTGGGACACTATGCCAGCGGCATATTGCCGGCATAGATCCCTAGAACAAAATTACATGATTTTCACGAATTCCCCTCTTTTCTTTGTAAATTTTACACATTCAAAATTCCTCTAAACTCATTCTAAACTTCCCAAAACTTGTTATATGTTCTAAACACCATTCAACAAACACTAACTCCTCTTCAATCCATCAATCAATCAACTACAACATCACACAAAATTTGCATTTCAACGCCACATGCCCATTTCACTACTCAATCCCTTTGACATCCTAATACAATCATCCCCACACTTCCAAATTCATATAAAACATATACTACAAACTCCTCTAGCAATATAATACTACTCAAACCACCATCAATGTATAAAAATCATCCTATTACTATTAGCACACAAACCCTATTCTAACAAAAGCTTAACTTAAATACACACAAAGCAAGAGGAATACACTTACCATATAGACTTGGTGCCTTGGTTTAAAAATCTTGTTGCAAGCCTTTGAGAGTTTAAGTTGTAGAAAATGAAGGGTTTAATTGTACATGGACATGGGAGAGCTTTTAAGAGAATAGGAATAGGGTTTTGAAGCTTTTTGGTGTGTGTTATGTTGGTCTAAAATTTTTGGCCGAATTTTGCACTTTCAAAAGTTGATATGTATCCATTTGTTGACTTTAGTGGCTTCTCTAATTAAGTCCTTTAATTGGCTTGGATTTAGCTAATTAATGAAGCTTGTTTTTTAGTTAACTAAAGGTGGTCTTGGGCTTCATTTGTAACTAAAATTTTCTGCTATAAGTGGATTTAATAACATGCATAATCTAATTTATTCTAATCATATTTCATACATTCTAATACACTTAAAAATTTATGAACTCAATATTTAATCATTCTAAGATATTTAATTATTTTTAACACAACAACACAACTCATTTTTCATGCATCAACATAATTCACATTTATCACATTTCAAAATCATATATAATTTCAATAACATATTTATAAAATATAAATTGGGAAATTCATGGCTATTTCATATATATATATATATATATATTTACATATATGTCTAATAAAAGAAATGAAATAAGATTTAAAAAGTAATTTCAACCAAAAAGATTTAAATATAATAATTGTTATTTAGCAACTTCTAAAATTATTAGAAATTATCATTTACAATATTATTGCTAATATTAATATATTGTACAAATAAAAATGAATTATAAATATTCTAAATAATTAACTAATATAGATATATAAGAATGAAAATTTTAAATAAGTTAAAATTAGGAACAATGTGACTTCCATAAATAACAAAATAATTATACGAAGAAGATTCAAAGAAACACGACGAAACTAAATAATATGAAATAAACACTAGTTATCCTAATAAGTAAACTAAAAACGATATAAAATAGCAACAATAATAATATAAGCCCACTAAATACCAAATTTTTCAAATACCAGATAGAAATAAATAAATATCTAACAAGATCAAGAAAAGCAAAATGAAAATAAATAATAAGTAGTAAATATTCGTTACCATAAAAAGGACCGATACAGGTAATAGAAATTAAATTAAATATCAAAATATAATACTTAGACAATCATAGGAGTTTAGTTGCGTTATTTATATTATGTTAATATGTATATTGGCTTAATAAGTGACAATGAATTGTAAATAATATAAATAGCTAATATATCTTAAATGAATTATTCTATTAAGTCAAATCATATTAGGTTGATTAAGCTAATAAAAGTAGATTTAGTAATTGAATTATGTGATTAGTTTCCAGTAGCATATTCTGATAGTTTAGTGAGGATCACAGGTGAGTAACTTTGACTTTATCACATTATTTGTGTTTGTAGTATAGCTGCATCTGAATAATATATATTCAACTGATATGCTTGTAGGATTAGGTCTAATGCATGATGATTGGTGTATGATTGAATGCCAAATTATCATAATATAAGTGATAATACTATTATATGACAATTACTGTATGAAGCATGTTGATATTGTTTATGAATTATATGATCACTTTAAACTTGACTAAAAATTACTGGTATCATAAATGAAAGTGGACATGCATTGCATTATATACACAACTTGCATTTTAAAAAGGAGGATAATCCCGCTCGTATTAGCATTTCGATTCTCTGGTGACACACCTGGTTTTTCTAGAGGGCATTTTCTAGTTCTTCCAAAAGCACCTTTGTTCTGTTCTGTTCCACAGGAACTAAGTGGTATTGAAGGAACACCGCTCATGCTATCAACATGAAATGGCTAATACTTAATGGTGTTTCTTTGTTCCAATGATAAGAGTGAAATGTTTTAAAACAATTTGAGAGAGTTTATGGTACTCATTCTTCCTTGATTCTCTGATTCTCCTGGGCACGGTATATCGCCCATAATGGCTTTCTTCCAACCCTAATGAGAGGGCGTAAATCTACATCCTGTTTGGATTCCAGATTGCCAAACTTGTATTGCACGTATGATTGATTGTTGCATGGCACACGCTTGATAATTAAACTTGTTTGTTATTGTTTGATATGTGGTCTGGTCAGGTTATCTCACTGAGCACATGGTTCGCTCACCCCCACCCCCCACAGTTTTTGTGCAGGAATAACGCTAGCTAGGATTAGGCTAGGAATGTGTGAAGAATGCTTTTCCACCAGACTTTACTGGAATTAGAAATGTAGGTTATGATAAACTTGGTATACAAAATTTGATAGTTTGTATAAACAAGTAAATGTTGTGATTTTGTTAGTTGTTATCCAATTTTCATTATTTGGTTAAGGATACCAATTCTTTGCGATCCTCGCAGATTATGGAAAAGGCAGAATCCATAATGAAATTAGATAGATATCTTATATCTATATTATATAATGTAAATAAATATGATAAAGTCTTGTGAACTCTGATTTATAAGACAGTTATCATATTACAAGTGCACACGTGGTATGATAGCTTTAGATTAATCCTACTAGGCCCTCTTTTGAGGCATGGCAATCCATGATCCCTATTAATAGTATTGTAATTTTCTTGAGTCGATGTAAGTGTTTTGCTTGCATAGTTACCTGTTGAAAGTGCTTGTCCCTTCTTTACCCCATTATAGCCCTGTTTAGCTAGCTTTTGTGTGTGCATTCTTAAAACAAGCAAATACAAAGCTAAAATATTTAAAAAATTATAAATATATGTTAATAAGTTCTATTTAACTTCAATTGTAATCACCAATATAGGCAAGCACATCTACTAAAGTAGCATTGAAAGTATTAGGTCGTATTCCTTGGGAATCGTTGGCATCTACCATATGCCATTTTCATGTATTACCTTGCCAAACAAAAATTTACCAAATCAAAGCGAAAATAGAAGTGAAGCTAGGGTTAAGACTAGAAATATATACACGTTTTTAGCATGAGATTAAGAATATAAGTTTGTCAATACAATAAAGGACTTAGGATTTGCTTCACCAATTCCTTACCATGTGATTTTTTAACAAACTCAAAGAGTTATTTGCTGGCTATACTTGTACCATTAGACTTACGAAGGTAAGTTAAAGCCTCTCTCGAAGTCATAAACTCTAGATCTATATCAGAGCATCGAAATCTCTTCTCAAGCTATCAGTAATCTAGATTCACATAAAGTTTAAGAATAATTTGTTTAAAAACCCATTTCAGAAATTTAAAAACAAGTGACAGAAAATTTCACCATCCCCCTCTAAAGGTAATTATGAGAAACTTCGCTAGTAGCCTAAATTCATTCAAAAGAATGATCTCTCGATCTATTCAATTGAAATCAAACATGGATCTAACAAGTATGCCCACATAGATAGAACCATGAAAACAAGCTCAAGCTACTAAATACAAGTACCTAATTAATATTCAATTGAAACACATTTTGAAATCACATGAATCAGGTTTTGGATTCACAAACCTTAAGTTAAGATGTTTATTTCTCCATGATGCATACATTAAGCATAGATTCAAGAGAAATAAGATGAAAATACAAACTAATATTATAGATTAAGTACAAATGGGTCCTGTAAAAACAAACTTCGAGTTTAAAAAGAAATTACCCGAAAAAAAAATTTGGAATCTCTAGCGAGAAGAAACCATTCTTTTGCTAAAAACTCTCTCTCTAAAAAGTTAGTAATTTGTTAGATATGGTACGCTACTTATTAGACATATGTGCACGTTTATTTATAAGCTACAAGCATAGAATAATAAGATTTTATTCACTAACATGACAGATTCTTTATAACAAACTTTATCGTTCTTATTCACGCACTCCAAATTAGAATAACGTTTACATGAAAGCTTGAACATGGTTACTTTTCACTGTTCTTATCGATCTTGGAAGCTAGTCACAATTTAAGTTGTGGTTTCTTCGTGAAAACTGTGATTTTGGGCTTAGCTTTAATCGCAGGTATAACCATGGGCTAGACTTTGGCGCAACTAATCTCGTACTTTGCATTACAGGGGTGGAAGTCTTTTAAGTAAATCATAGCTCTAATCGAGGGCACATTTGCAGGTGCAGTATGGAGTCTATCTTAGGCATGGCTGTGTCAATGTGAACGGTAGGTCTAATCGAGAGCATGGTTTTGGGCGTGATTAGTACTTTTGGCCTCAATTGGGATCTTTGGTAGTCACGATAGAGTAAGTCTTTTCTCATTCATGTTTGTTTTGTTAATTTCGATCTTAAACACTTTAATTCTTCTTTTCTTGATTCTAGCAGCTAAAAAACAACATTTAAATAGTAAAAGCACAAAATTCATAGGAATTTATCTAAAAATGGATCAAATCAAGCCTAAATTCCTTGGAATTGAATAAAGTATAATAGACTTATCAATGCCCCATAGCTGAGTCATTTGCATCATACATAAGCTCAAGTGGAAGATCCTAATCTACAACCACCATGATAGGTGCATTTGTGAGTTTCTCTTTCAGCATATCAGAAGTCTTCGAGCAATCGTCATAAAATTCAAACTAAATGTCTTTTTCAAGGAGCTTCGATAAGGGTTTTACAATCTTAAAAAACCTTTAACGAACTTTCGATAGAACCCTCATTGCCAAAGAAGCTTCCAGTAGCTTTCATTGAAGTGGGTGGTTACAGTTTGGTAATCACCTCAATTTTTGTTATATTAACCTTGATCCCTTCTAGCGATCTTGTACCCTAATATAATCCCATAATTGCACCATAAATGGTAGTGAGAACAAAGTTATTTCTTCACATCTCTAGAACTTTCTTTAAGTTAAGAAGGTCATCAAATGTATCTCCAAAATTGAAAACACCCATGAAGACTTCCATGATCTCCTCAATAGAATCTTCAAAGATTGCCAACATACAACGCTAAAAAAGTGGCTAGTGCATTGCAAAGCCCATAGTCATCCCATATGTGGATGTACCATACGAGCAAGTGCAAGTAGTTTTCTTTTAGTTTTCCAAGTCTATGGGATTTGAAAAAAAGCCTAACATACCATCTAAGATAGTAGAAAGAATGACCTGCTAGTGTCTCTAATATTTGATTAATGGATTGGTAATGGGAAGTAGTCTTTCCTTATCTCATCATTAAGTTTTCTATAGTCATGCACACTCTTCCACCGGTAATTGTGCGCATTTGAATCAACCCATTCCTATCATTAGGAACAACTATCATGCCCTTTTCTCCGAAACCACTTAAACCGAACTCACCTATGAACTATTAGAAATAGGATAAATGAGCCCTACATCTAAGTGCCTAACCACTTCCTTTTTTACCATGTCCTTCATGTTAGGATTTAATCTATGTTATAGCTATAGTACTAACTTAAACCCCTCTCCCATTAAAATCTTGTGGGTACAAAATGAAGGAATAATTACCTTTATAAATCTTCTAAGCAATTGTTCTTTTGTGTTCTTTTAATATTTCCAAAAGCTTCTCTCTCTAAAATGAGTCAACCTTGGAAGAGATAATTACTAGAAGTTTTAAGGTCTCCTTTAGAAAGGCATTCTCAAAATAACCCAATAGTTGTTTTAACTTCACTTCGAGTGGCTCTTCTACTAGTGGTTTGAGCTAGGCGATGTTATTTCTATTGATCACTTTGTCGAGCCTGGATTTTCCCACTATCTGGTTCATTTCTCTTAACCCGATTCACATTAAACCCTAACCCATTTAACATGAATCCTCGACTAGGGGTTAAAAGAAATTTTAAATTTTTTGAAACCTTTTTAGAGTCGCCACCCCATATAAATCGGGAAAAAATAAAAGCTAGGATTAATGGGTCGGTTGATCCTAACTTAGCTACTAGTCTGCAAAAAATTGATTTAAAAAATCAATTTTTAAAACCAGATATCATGGATTCGGGGGCTAACCTATTAAAACCAAATTGGTTACCACTTTCGAAATTTGTAAATTTATAATCTATCCTTTTCATGCTCAAAAACTTAAATAAAACATTATAGCACAAATATTTACAAGTCAGATCATTCATTTTTATTTTTTATTATTTTTTTAGAACATGAATATCAACAAAATATCTTATATTTACAAAATATTTATTCACAATATTAAAAAAAAAAAAAAAAAACTTTTTTTGTATTTTTTAATGTCGCCCCCAGGTGCCTACGTACTCGTTAATCGAGATCAGACAAAACGTAGTTCTTTTAAAAAGAACTTTAATTTGTTGATCAATTTTATATTTTTGAACTTTTCTCACTTTAAGTTCATTAAATTTGAATTTTTGTGAAAACCATTTTTGATGATCCTATGATCTAATCAATTGATTTTTTTTTTAAATATATTTTTCTAATCCAAAACATTTTTTTTATTTTTGGTTTTGAAAATCCAATTTTATCATTTTTATTTATTTTGTTTATTTATTATTATTATTTTTTTTATTTTTTTATTTTTTTAAATCATCACATAAATTCACAACATATTCAGAATACTTTACATATATTAAAATTATTTTTTCATGCATTAAAATGCATTTCTAAGGCAATTTAGTATAAATACATATTAAAAATATTCAAAAATTAAAAATATCAAAAAAATAAATTTATATGAAAAATATAATTTTGATTTTTCTAGATTTTTCTTAATTTTCTGAATTTTTTATGAATTTTTATAAATTTTTTACTATTTTTTCCTATTTTCATGAAATAATTATATAATAAAATAGTGCGGATTGACCTGGACCTTTGGATGGCGGGCGCGATCTGATCGTCTGATCTGAAGACCATCCTGACCGTCCGATTTTGTTGACTTTATCTGGGGCGTTAATCTGCTTGATGAAATCTAGGCCGTCTGATTTGGATGATCAAATCTGAGCCGTTGATCTGCTTGATCAAATCTGGACCGTTTGATTTGGATGATTGAATCTGGGCCGCTGATCTGCTTGATCAATCGGACCCGTCTGATCTGCTTGATTGAATCTGAGCCGCTGATCTGCTTGATCAAATCTGGACCGTCTGATCTGGATGATTGAATCTGGGCCGCTGATCTGCTTGATCAAATCTGACCGTCTGATCTGCTTGATTGAATCTGAGCCGTCTGATCAGCTGACCGTTGACCGTGACCAAGGCGGTTGGACTTCGGATTTTCGGGTCAAATTTCGGGTTGGATCCGACCCGATCGGCGAAGAAGACGATTACGCGACCTTTCGGGGCGAATTCCAGGGCTCCGGTGGTCGTCGGTGGCTGGGAGTTTGTCGGCCCGACTCCTGGTGCGACGGCGGTGCTCCTGGTGGTGATGGTGTGCACTCAAACAGCGGCAAGGGGCGGCTCCGGTGGTGATCGTACGGCGGCGTCGATGAAAAAAATTTGTAGAGATTAATTTGATTAATTTAATCAAATCCAAGCACACCAAAACATCAAAATGAAGTTTCTAATACTCCTAAAATACTCAATTTGATCCAAATCTGATCAAATCACTTCGAATTTGGAAAATTCGAATTCTACATCCTAAATTCAAAATTTCGAATTGATATTGTTATGTGTGTGTTTTCTTGAAATTGACTTGTGCCTTTTGATCCTAGTACCCCCTATTTATAGGTTGCAAGCTTAATTTACGTTTCGTACAGTTTCGAAAACGAATCGATTTTTGCCTCTTTATTTTCACGAATTTAATTCGAAAATTCGTGTTTATTTTTCAAACTGATGAATTGATGATTAATCTTTCATATTCTTCATCAAATCATTCAATGTGGGTAGATTAATTGTCCAATTTCATCAATTCTCATTAATGGACAATTGAAGTCTCACAGATTGCATTTTTTTCAATTTTTTTAGCACGAATTTGTGACTTTTGGGTTGTTTTTACACATGAATTGTGCACTAATCTTTCATATTCCATAACTACTTTGCAATGGCATCATCAATTTCAACAATTAATGATGTTTTGTCAGTTAAAAATTGATGCAAAGTAAGGTAAAAAGTCACTTTGAAAAGGCAAAAAATAAGATAATAAAAAGGAAAAAATTTGCCTTTGCTAGGGTTTGAACTCGTGTCCTTGAGCTTGGGTGTGTGTTGGGTCATGTATTTAACCAACAGGCCATTTGGCCTGTGCCTTGATCATTTAGCCAACTTCATCAATACTTAATTAAGGCTTTTGGAAAAATGAGTTTAATTAAACAAAAAAATTCTGTTTAATTAACTTTATAAATTTAAGCCTAATTAATTGGGCAAAATTGGGTGTCTACAGCTGCCCCTCTTTGTGGTAAAGTTTGAACAAACTTTTGCCACAAAGACAAAAAGATAACCAATTTTTGCTTAGCTTCTCCTTCCAAATTTTTTTTTCAACAAAGAGATTTTTATCTTGTGCTAAACCACCTGTCGAGTTTAGACTTTGAGATTCGCTAGGTCAACTGTCGGACCTAAACTTAGAAAACTGATAGACCATCTGTCGAGTCTAGATTTTGAGATTTGCTAGGTCAACTGTCGGACCTAGACTTAGAAAACTGATAGACCATCTGTCGGGTCTATTTGAGATTTGCTAGGTCAACTGTTGGACCTAGACTTAGAAAGCTGATAGACCATCTATCGGGTCTAGATTTTGAGATTTGCTAGGTCAACTGTCGGACCTAGACTTAGAAAACTGATAGACCATCTATCGGGTCTAGATTTTGAGATTTGCTAGGTCAACTGTCGGACCTAGACTTAGAAAACTGATAGACCATCTGTCAGGTATAGATTTTGAAATTTGCTAGGTCAACTATCGGACCTAGACTTAGAAAACTGATAGACCATCTGTCGGGTCTAGATTTTGAAATTTGCTAGGTCAACTGTCGTACCTAGACTTAGAAAACTGATAGACCATCCGTCGGGTCTAGATTTTGAAAAATGATAGGCCATCTGTCGGGCCTAGACTGATAGACTGATAGACCATCTGTCGGGTCTAGATTTTGAAAAATGATAGGCCATCTGTCGGGCCTAGACTGATAGACTGATAGACCATCTGTCGGGTCTAGATTTTGAAAAATGATAGGCCATCTGTTGGGCCTAAACTCAGAATACTGCTAGATCATCTGTCGGACCTATGGGCTTTAATTTGGTCATTTGCCGGACCTATGGGCTTTAATTTGGTCATTTGTCGGACTTATGTGCTTTGGTTTGGTCATCTGGTCTTGGTCACCATCTGGAATGGATGGATTTCTGAATTCTGTCTTGATCACCATCTTGAGTGGATGAATTTCTGAATTCTGTCTTGATCACCATCTTTAGTGGATGGATTTCTGAATTCTATCTTGATCACCATCTTTAGTGGATGGATTTCTGAATTCTGTCTTGATCATCATCTTTAGTGGATGGATTTCTGAATTCTGTCTTGATCACCATCTTTAGTGGATGGATTTCTGAATTTTGTCTTGATCACCCTCGTGAATGAATGGTTTTCTGAATTCTGTCTCCATCTTGAAAGGATGGATTTTGAATTTGATCACTATCTTTAAAAGGATGGATTTTGTATTTGGTCACTATCTCAAAAGGATGGATTTTGTGTTTGGTCAGTACTAGCCTATCTGTCGAGTCTAGACTGAGGGGTACTTGTGAATTTTAGTCCACTGGGAGTTTTTTATGATAATTTGGTTCCATTCCAAAAAGCATGCTTAAATTTTCTATCAAAATTAGTTATCCTTGCAGTAATATTTCTTTTAAAATAAAACAATCAACAACCAAACTGTATAAACGCATTCATTCAGCATTATAAGATGCTCAAACTTGATGATTCAAATGGTGTTTGGTTTAAATTTATTGGAAGAATTTTATGGTTATGTTTTGATTGACTTTAAAGAATTTCAAGCTTTGATTTGACTTCGAGAATTCAGGCTTTGTGATCCGACTTCGGAAATTTCAGGGGATATAACTTTGTTTATAATTAATCAAAATAAAACCAATTGATCACTTGAAATGACAAATTTTATTAATCAAGGATAATACAACTTTACAGCATCTGAGTTCACAGGATCCTTTAAATCGGGTCCATCCATTTGGGAAAGGATTAATGCTCCTCCCGACAAGACCTTCTTCACTATATATGGTCCTTCATAATTTGGTGTGAACTTTCCTCTGGAATCTTGCACATTTGGCAGCATTTTCTCAGAACCAAATCACCTTCTTGGAAATTTCTTGGCTTACTTTCTTATTAAACGATCTAGCCATCTTTGTTGATATAATTGCCCATGACACATGGCAGTCAATCTTTTTTCATCTAAAAGATTTAACTGTTCAATCCTTTGTCTAACCCATTCAGCTTCTTCGAGCTCTGTTTCAGCCAGTACTCGGAGCGAAGGAATCTCAACTTCTACTGGTAAAACGGCTTCAGTTCCATATACCAGGGAATAGGGCGTTGCCCCAGTTGACACTCTTACAGAGGTTCGATACGCCATCAATGCTAATGGGAGCATTTCATGCCAATCTTTGTATGCAATTGTCATCTTCTCAATGATTCTCTTGATGTTTTTGTTGGCGGCTTCTACTGCTCCATTCATCTGTGGGCGATATGGAGTGGAATTCCGGTGTTTAATCTTGAATTGCTGACATAAATCAGTCATTGCATTGTTGTTCAGATTTGTACCATTATCGGTAATGATACTTTCTGGAGTTCCATATCGAGCAATGATATCTCTTTTGATGAATCGCACCACAACGGCTTTTGTCACACTGGCGTATGAAGCAGCTTCAACCCACTTGGTGAAGTAATCGATTGCAACTAGTATGAATCGATGACCATTTGAAGCTTTTGGCGAAATTGGCCCAATTACATCTATTCCCCACATTGAGAACGGCCACGGTGTCGACATTGACTGTAATTCCTTCGGAGGAGCATTTATCTTGTTTGCGTAAATTTGACATAAATGACAAGATCTCACATGTTTGATACAGTCCGATTCCATGGTTAACCAGAAATATCCTAGCCTCATAATCTTTTTAGCTAGCATATATCCGTTCATATGAGGTCCACATACTCCCTCATGAACTTCTTCCATTAATTTTTGGCTTCTTTTTCATCTACACATCTCAACAGGGTTGTATCGAATGACCTTCTGTATAAGGTATCTCCACTTAACAAGAAATGACTCGCCAGACGCCTCAATGATTTCTGATCCTTTTTGTAGCACACTCAGGATAGCTACCTGTTTGCAAGAAAATTTTGATATCTTGAAACCATGGTTCACTTGATTCAATCACGCACAGAATGCGGGTTCACTTCTTATTCGGACTTGCAAAGGTTGTATTCTTACTCCTTCAGTGAATTGGATCAAGAGGCCAGAGTAGCCAATGCATCAGCAAATTGATTTTGAGTTCTCGGCACATAAGTGAAGGAAATTTCTTTGAATCTTCCTGCTAACTCAGCCAAGTGATTATGATAAGGAATCAACTTGGGATCCTTAGTTTTGAACTCGCCTCGAGTTTGGAAAATGATAGTGATGAATCTCCAAACACTTCGAGCTCCTCGATATTCATTTGAATTGCCATTTCTAATCCCATGATGCATGCCTCGTATTCCGCTACATTATTTGTGTAAGGAAACATTAATCTGGCTGATGCCGGGAACTGTTCTTCTTTTGGTGAGATAGGACTGCCATTCCACACCCGTATACGTTGGCTGCTCCATCGAAATACAACTTCCAACTGTTGCTTTCGACTTCTGTTTCTGCTATCCTGATACCTTCATCTGGAAACTGATCTTGTTCCTTCAATTCTTCGTCATCAACTGGGCTTTCTGCGAGTTGATCAGCTAAAACTTGTCCTTTGACTGAACTTTGACTTACATAAGTGATATCAAATTCAGAAAGTAGCATCTGCCATTTCGAGATTCGACCAACCAAAGCCGGTTTGCGTGCTAAGTATCGCAATGGATCATGCTTCGTAATCAACTCGATTGAGTAAAAGAGCGTATACTGTCTAAGTCTGTGCATAACCCATACTAATGCACAGCAGGTTTTTTCTATCTCTGAATACTTTTGTTCTCCATTTGAGAATTTCTTACTTAAATAATAAACAGCTCTTTCTTTTCCTTCCTCATCTTTTTGCCCGAGTACACACCCCATGGATTCAGGAAGAATTGTCAAGTACAAGAACAATGGTTTCCCCGGTTTTGGAGTAACCAGTACTGGTGGATTCGTCAGATATTGCTTTATCCGATTAAAGGCTTTTTCACATTCGTCATTCCATTCAATTAGGGCATTCTTCTTCAGCAGTTTAAACAGCGGTTGGCACTTATCAGTCAACTGTGATATGAATCGAGCAATGTAATTCAATCTTCCCAAGAGGCCTCTGATTTCTTTTAATGTTTTTGGTGGAGGTAAATCCTGAATTGCCTTGACTTTATCAGGATCGATTTCTATCCCTTTTTGGCTAACCATGAATCCTAATAATTTTCCGGATGTCACTCCGAAAGTGCATTTTTCTGGATTCAATTTCAACTGAAACTTCCTTAATCTTTCAAAAAGCTTCCTTAACACCACTACATGATCCTCTCCTTCCTTTGTCTTGGCGATCATGTCATCTACATATACTTCCACCTCTTTGTGCATCATATCATGAAGTATAGCAAGCATTGCTCGTTGATAAGTTGCCCCGGCATTCTTGAGACCAAAAGGCATGACTTTGTAACAAAAGGTTCCCCAGGCTGTAACGAATGTGGTTTTGACCTTATCTTCTTCGGCCATTAATATCTGATTATACCCTGAAAATCCATCCATGAATGAAAATAGATGATTTCCAGCGGTATTGTCCACTAAAACATCGATGTGAGGCAATGGGAAATTATCTTTCGGGGTTGCTTTGTTTAGATCTCTGAAATCCACACAATTCTCACTTTCCCGTTTTTCTTAAGTACTGGCACTATATTTGATACCCAATCCGAATAATCAGAAACCTCAATGAATCCTACTTCAAGCAACTTTTTTACTTCATCCTTGATTTGGAGGAGTAAATCGGCCTAAATCGCCTTAATTTTTGCTTTATAGGTTTAAAATCCTCCTTTGTTGGCAATTTGTGAACCACAATGGATGGGTCTAAACCGGGCATATCGCTATACGACCATGCAAAAACATCCAAGTATTCGGCTAGTAACTTGGTTAAATCTTGTGCCGTGCTCTCAGGCAATTTTCCCCCTATTCTCAGATTCCTAGGGTTTTCGCTTGTTCCCAAATTAATCACTTCAATGGTTTCGGGAATTTCAATCCTTCCTTGTTCAAAATTTTGCCAAATTTCTTGTGTTCTAAATTGATAATCAATATCATCTTCAACGTCTAACCCAGTAGAGTTAGAGGTGATATTGATATTTTCATTAATTATACGCGCGAGATATCCCTGAACTTCATCACAATTGTCGATCTGGTTGAATATGAATGAGGAATGTATGAGAATATGTGAAAGCACAAACAGAAATAAATTTCATTAAACTGGGACGGTGTTTAAGTACACTTATTTGAGCATCACATAATACTGAAAAACACAAAACACAAATCTAGTCTTAGATAAGTTCTTACTTAAAAGACTTAATACTAGCGCAAGGCACAGAGAACCAATTTCTCAAGATCATTTCTTTGGATGAAGCATCTTCTTTGATATCATCTGGCTGCTGGATATGATGTGGCTTTGGAAAGGAATGGCTGATGTGAGGGATTTTGATAATTGGATCATACTCCTTGTCGAGCTTCCTCCTTCTCATTTGGTTTTTCATTTCTGCCACTTCAGCACAAGTGGGGGAATAACCCAGTCCAAAGGTTCCCACCTGAGTTTCTTTCTCATCATTCATCATACAGACTTCGTCAAACATTTGGAGCCCGAAGTCTTCTTCTCCTTCTTTTCCAATGTAAGGGACAGCTGTCTCCTTGTAAATGGCATAATCCTGTTCTCCCATAACAGTGATGAGTTGACCATTGGCTATGAACTTAACCTTCTGGTGCAGGCTTGATGGTATTGCCCTGGCAGCATGGATCCATGGTCTTCCCAACAGCAGATTGAATGTTCTGGGGATATCAATCACTTGGAAAGGAATAATGAAAGTTTGAGGCCCGATGGTGACTTCTAACTCCACTTCACCTATTATATCTCTTTTTGATCCATCAAAAGCACGAACCACAGTAGAGCTTGGTTTGATGTCTGACGGTTCAATTCCAATAGGCTCAAAGTGGCTAAGGGGCACACATTCAAAGAGGATCCATTGTCAATACTCGAGAACGATCTTTCCACAGCTTTTGACTACAACGAAGAGGGCCTTGTTATGTTGATCCCCTTCCTCTCCCAGTTCTTCAGATGAGAAAATGATTTGCTCATTTGCAAAGATTGAGTCGATTATATGCCCCAATGCTTCTTCTGATACGCCTTCTGGAACTTTCACTTCTTCTAAGGCTTTGAAAAGAGCCTCACGGTGTACATTAGAGCTAATCAGCAGACTCATGAGCGATATTTGGGCAGGGTTTTGGCCAACTGCTCGACAACTTTGTATTCACTTGCTTTCATCAGTTTTGCCAATGCTGACTTCTCTTCATCTTTCTTCCCTTCTTCATTTTGCTGCTGTGGCATATTCACAGTTGCATTCTTCCGGTCGACTCATAAACTCTTCCTGAGCGAGTAAGGCCACCAACCATGGCCATTGAAGCATGATTTACCGCTTTATAATCAAATGGAGCGGCTTTATAATCACTCACAGCAAGGGGTATCTGAAAGGTATAGTTCTAGGCTTTGATGAAGTTGATCCATCTTCACTACCTTTGCCTATCTCGATTTTGATGGATCTAGGTCCACCTTCAATCATGCACACAAGCTCTTCTGGATCCGGAATCTCAGCGGTAATCATATTGATAACTGGTCCATGGTTTGGCAATGGGTTAGTAGAGACGTTTGGAGCTTCAATGAAATCCAACTGGATGACTTTTGCATCAATAAGATCTTGGATTTTATGCCTAAGCCTCCAGCATCTGTCTGTTGAATGCCCGATTTGCCCCATGTGATATTCACACTTCAGCTCAGGATTGTAATTTTTAGGCCTGTAGTCTTCCCTAGGAACTTCAAGATTGATCAGATTATCGGCCCTTAGTTTAGCTAATACTTGGCTAAGGGGAACCGGAATTCGAGTGAAGTTCCGCCTGTTGAACCTTGATTGTTGATTTGGGACTGCACTTTGTTGAGTCTGATCCTTATTCTGATTTTGATTCTGATTTGTTGACAACACGAATGACTTAGTAGGGCCAGTTGCATCTGAAGTATTGACCATGCTGACGGTTGAATCTTTCCCTTTGTATGGGACATTTCTCGGTGCAGTATATTTCTTTTCTTGTTGCAATTTTCCTGCTGAAATTGCATTCTCAATCCTGCATCCAGCTATCACCACTTCTGAGAAACTTGCTGATGCATGCCCAATCAGATGGGAAAAGAAAGGTTCCTCTAATGTGTTGATAAAAGTGAAAGTGAGGTCCTTTTCAGGCATCGGGGTGGTGATCCTTGCAGCCAATGCTCTCCAGCGCTGAGCATACTCCTTGAAAGTCTCTTCTTTCTTCTTCTTCAGATTGCTTAAATCCCATACCGAGGGCGCCATCTCAATGTTAAACTTATACTGATTAAAAAATGCCCTAGCCAACTTGTCCCAAGTATCAATTTCTGATGGTCTAATTGGGCGTACCAGGCCAAAGCAGCACCAGTAAGACTGTCCTGGAAGGTTTGCACCATCAGCTTGTCAAATTTGCGTATTGCCCCATTCGTCGTACATACAATCTGGTATGCATATTAGGACAACCTGTCCCGTCATATTTTTCAAATTCCGGTGCCTTAAATTTCTCAGGGAAGGCACCTTCCTCATATTGAGGCAAATTCAGGATCGCGGTTTGATCAAAACCATCGAACGTCTTCATTTTCTCAAGCAGTTTTCTCTCCATCTCTTTAGCCTGAGCTTCCAGTTCTTTCTTCAACTCAGCCGCATTAAACTCATTTGGTGACTCCTCTTGCTGAATAAGCTGCCCTCAATTTCTTTTCCTTTCTGTGCCCTTGAGGATTCTTCAGAAGTTGTGGGGGTCTTAAGTTGTGCAAGACTCTGTGTTAAAGCCTGCATCTGTTCAGCAATTCCAAGGAGGGTTTGTTCCACGGTGTTGAGTCTTTGCTCATTGGTCTGGTCTGTGGGGTTGCTCCCGGTGTTAGACATCTTAGCTCGGGATCTGGTAACAATAGGGCTCCTAACCGGCTTGGACGCTATCTTTCAAGTTTTGACTTAAACTCGAATTTGCTAGACCTGGACATTTATTATTTATATATTCTTTAAAGAATAAATGAATTAATATACATATGTAGATATGCTATCATACAGATGCAAATGGGGATATTGACCAATGATTTTAAAAAAAACATTTGTATTAAAAGATAATGTTTGACATAACAAAAACTTCTAATGGTTTAGAAACCTTATTTCCTAGTGACTGAATCAAAACTACTTTCTAATGGTTTCAAAGAACCTTGATTCCTAAGGACTAAACCTAAACCAACTAAACCAGTCTTCTTGTCTTAGTGGGGCAAACAATCTTGTCTTCCAGGGCTAGAATTTTCTTTCGAGCTGCCTTCAACTCAGCCTCTAAGAATGCAATTCTGCTTCCAGCACTTTGCAGGCGATCCACCATTTCCCTCTCTCTTTCTTGGAAATCTCGGTGACATACTTCCAGGCGAGCCGAAACAGCTTCCATGTAAGCAGTTGTTTCAGGGTCAGGTTCCGATGGTGCTGGTTGAAGGATATCGGGAGCTTCATATCGAATATCCTTATTCTTCTTCATTTGGCTAGCCACATACCACCTGGTTGCTCTATACTTCTTGGTTTCCTTACTTTCTGGCTCGACTTCAAAAACCGGCTTCACCTCTCTATTTTCCCATATAGCTCGGATTTGATTTAGCTTGAATTCTTTAGCTGGTAGTATCTTGGTTGGATCCAGATAATCTAGAGTGACTTGCTCCAAATTAGGCTTGACAGTAATATCTTGCAGCATACCATACTGTCTGATAACACTTGAGGGATAATAACCAGTACAGCCGGTGAGTCCAATTAGGGGTACTGCCATGTATTCCTTGCAACTTAGGATGGCTGCAGGGCTTTTGAACCAGCGAGCTTGCCACATCATGTCTTCAGGTGGCATGTCTTCAAGAATGGCAATTATATCCCATAGAGGATGATCATCTTCCATGTGGACCCTTTCAGCAAAAGATTGGATGAGATCATATTTCAGACTGATGAGGGATCCATTAGCCAATTCTTTTCCATAGTGCTTAATGTGGCTAGCAAACCAAACCATCAGTAAGTGCATGCTTGCTTTGAACTTGCCTTGTCCTTTAGACTTGATGTGATTCAGACTACGGACTTGTTCGGCTAGAAGAGCGGGAACATAGGATTTGCCAGCTAAATATTGAGAAACCAGCTCTATGACCCGGAAGTGGATGAACAATTGCCATTAGGGAAGAGAATAGTTGCAAAAGCAGCTACTATGAAGGCATTAACCCGGTTTTCTTCCCAAACTTCAAGTGGTATACTGAAAGTGGCTCGGTTGCTTTTAAAGTATTCAGGAGTTCCAAACCAGTCCATCAGTGTGGTTAGCCGGATGCAATATTCATTGCAATCATTGATGGCTTCAATTATTGGTCCCCTCTTGATCCCAAAAATTCTGATAACACGGACCGGGCTATGCTTGAAGTTCGGAACATAGATTCCTTCAGAGGTAGGAGGTGCTTGGAGTAGTCTAGTATATTCCTCAATGGTCGGGCTAAGTACATGCTGACCCAAACGGAAGAACTTCTTCAGGTTCCCATAGATGAGTGAGGGCTCGGAACATGGTGAATGGAACATGGATCTTTGGTAGGCTGAGGATTGGGCCTAATCTATCTCAATGAATGACTTTTGGACCGGACTAAAACTGACAAACCATCGGTCCAGTAGGAGCATTGGATCTTTGAAAGGTTCCACTCGATTTTCTCTAATAAGGCGAGCCCATAAGCTATCGCTACTGTCGGTTGAAGACATCATTTTCTGAAATTTTTTAAGAAGGTATAAGCTAATATTTACAAAAAAATTTTTTGACAGCTTTTATATATATTTTTTAGAATTTTCTTTAAGTATTTTTTTTTAAGTATTTACATATGTACATTTATATTTCAACTCATTTTTTTAGAAAAAGTTGGTCATATCCATGCTAATGAATGCATGATTTGGTAAGGTTCTATAGGTTCCCCGATTTAGTGGTACTAAACCGGAGTGGGAGGACATTTCTTGATCTAGAGGGTGGAAAGCCACAGCCCCCGGACCTTACTTCGTCCTCGCTTAGGCTCTTAAGACGGCCCTGGTACGACGTATCTAGCACACAATCATGCTATGCAAACAATGTAAATAAACAACAAATCAAGCTTTTACTTTCTTTTTTACATACTTGCAAGGTAGTATATATTTAAAACAATTATTCAATAATGTACAAAGAATGATAATGTATATATTCACATGGTAATTTACAAAAAAATAAGCAAGGATAAATTAAAAATTTATAATTCCGAAGTGGCTAGCCCTCTTTTTTTTTAAAAAAAATTTATAGTCCCCAGTGGAGTCGCCAAGCTGTCGAGCCTGGATTTTTTCCACTATCTGGTTCATTTCTCTAACCCGATTCACATTAAACCCGAACCATTTAACATGAATCCTCGACTAGGGGTTAAAGAAATTTTAATTTTTGAAATTTTAGAGTCGCCACCCGATATAAATCGGGAAAAAATAAAAGCTAGGATCAATGGGTCGGTTGATCCTAAC